>ML254460.1:59629-134299 GCA_005239495.1 Nicotiana undulata | reverse complement strand
GTTTTTATATATATATATATATATATATATCAAAACTATACAATTTTCGACTATTATTTTTGTTATATTCCCATTTTGATTGAGGTTTAATGGCCCAAACAGATGAGGCTATCAAGTTTGAGAACACCTCATGTTTATCTAAACAATATTTCAAATACATCCGTCTATGAGTTACTAAATGAAGTAGATGCCATCCTTGTATCCTATTCATTTGGTTCGTAATTGGCATGCAAATTTTTTAATATATTGGGATTAAGGATTTATGTAATCATCTATTCCCTCTGTTTCAATTTATGTAAATATGTTTGGCTGGGTACGGAGTTTAAAAAAAATGAAAATTGGAATTTGTGGTCCTAAACAAATCAAAAAGGGGCCCGGAGTATTTGTGTGGTTATAAATGCTTTTTATTAAGGGTAAAATTGTAAGTTTAAGCAAAATTATTTCTAAATTTAAAAAAAGATCATTTTTTTTAAAACAATTTTTTTTAAAAATCACATAAATTGAAACGGAGGGAGTAGTAGCTAAATTTTCAAAATTTAACCCTTCTTGCTCATGTAGCTATCTTAATATGAAACAATGTGAACAAACGGTTATATGGCTAATATTTGTCAGAATCATATTTAGTTCCATTTATCTTCAAGTATCCTCCACCACCTTCCCATCTCAATCGGAGCGGAGGCAGAAGTCGAGCTACGCATTCAGCCTAACCCATTTGAGTTTGCTTGAATAGTATATTTGCAGTAAAAAATTTATTAAATATGTAAAAAACATCAATTTAAATTCCGATCATTAGTACTTGAAATCGTTGTTTTAAAATTCAAAACTCATAAGATTAAAATTCTAGTAATTAAAACTGCATATATATCCTTTCCAACAATTCAGTTTTAGAAAAGATGGTCACACAATTTAATATAATATTAGAGTAAGCAGAGGTCATGAACGCAAATCTCACTCGGGCCTATTAAGAAGAAATTCTATATATCTGTTTATTTATTAAAAAATAAAAAAAGATATAGGTCCGCCCTTGAGAGAAAAACATAATTAAGTAAATTACTTTAAAGTTATAATTTGTTGAAACGTTAGGTTGTTAATAAGGAAAGTAATTAATGAAATGCCTCGGTGATTAATTAGGAAGATTACAGTAATGTGAAGCTAATCAAAAAGGAATTTTCTTTGATTAAAATTTCTAATCATGTGAAATTTCTATTACATATGCACAGGTCAGCAGGTTTGAATAATTACGACTTGTCTTTTCTTGATTATTAAAATATGACGTATTATAATAAGACCATGACTCGTTTTTGAAATTCTATTCCTTGACCTTTTGGTGGTTGAACTTGTTCTTGATATTCCCCACTTTACTTTTTCATTTTGATCAAAACAAGTATTTATTTATATATTCAAGAAAGAATTCAATTTGTTTTTACAAATAACCCTTATGTATATATTCCTAAAAGGTTTTTTTACTCCTCATATTAAATAGTTAATTAGGGATAGTTTAGTCATAATAAGTATTTTTGTATAGAATTTAGTATTTTCTTAATGAACGTACTAAAAGCAAATTGACCACTTATTATGAACCGGAAAGAGTAACAATTTATAGCTCAATTTTTTCCCTCACATATGCTTTGCTCATTTTGTTAATCATCCCTATTTAAGATTGTCTATTTACGCGCCACGTGGAAGAAAAAGCAAATAAAGCTTGTTATCCGAAGCAAAGTCATATATTCCAAATGCAACGTTATTCCATTAAAATTGACAAAAGTTACGTGCGGTAATCACTTTTTAAAATGATATTTATTTTTTATTTATTTTTAATGATAAAAAATTAAAATTAATATAAAAAGACGATATTACCCTTTCTTCTATCTCTTTTCTGATCTGACAAATTTCTGCAAATACGTCGAAAAAGATCGGAAAACTCTTGCCGTCATTGGAAGAAATGAAATTTTCGGTGGCATATTGGTTTTAAAAATAGTAGATTTGTATTTTTGATTTTTTGATCCGAAGAATTCTTCTTTACCTTGATTATAAAAATAATCTTGTCTATCTTTCCATGGACCAATTAAAGGAAGACCATAATTGTCGGGAAACTCCCGGATTGGTAATTTTGTGAGCTCAGATAATTGTGTTACAATTGTTCTTGTTGGTATTTTTCTGATAAAGAGAGTGTAATGGACGAAGAATGACGTATTTTGATGGAAACTGTTGGTGAAGAGAATGGAGAGGAAATGAAGAAGACGAAGATAATGTAGTCCTGAACTTAGAGTTCCAAGTTCATAAAATAAGGATATGTAGTCTTGAACTTAGAGTTACAACTTCAAAAGTTAAGGACAGTTAGTCCTGAACTTATAGTAACAAGCTCATAATTTAAGGACACTTGGTCTTTAACTTAGAGTTACAAGCACATAAATTAAGGGCAGGTAGTCATTAACTTAGAGTTACAAGCACATAAATTAAGGACAGGTAGTCCTGAACTTCGAGTTCCAAGTTCAAAAGTTAAGGACATGTCGTCCTGAACTTAGACTTACAAGCTCATAAATTAAGGACAACTAGTCCTGAACTTACAATAACAAGCTCATAAGTTAAGGACACTTGGTCTTGAACTTTATGAGCAGAAGGGTATTTTCGTCCGGACAGGTAAAAGTTTATTAAAACAGTAGCGAAAGACTAAAGACATTTTAAACAGTAACTTAAAAGTAAATACATATCTTATTACTGGCTAACTGTGCACTTCCCCTTAAAATTGGCGGTACACCAACAATTTAATTAAAGTTCAAATTAAAGCAAAAGATAGAAGACCTAGAAAAGTTTAGTGTTGCTTATTTTTAGAATTAATATTAAACTCAATTAACATATGCCGATTGATATAATTGATGTATTCTCTTATTAAGAATTCTAAATATTTCAGATTATTGTAGGTAAATGAGTTTCCTTTTATTCATATTTATTATGAATAAATGAACTTTTTGAAAGGTTTATATTTTCAAGATGTCTAATTTCATTTTAGCCTTTATTGAATTATGGGTCAATTCAGTTGTCGAGTCAATCAACTAATTGATTTTTTACATTAAATTGAGGTGAAAAGTTGTTTTCACCCATTGTACAATCAAAGTCTAAATTAGGGGATGTAGAGATGCTTAGAGCGCGTTTGGTCGTAAAAAAAAAAACATTTCAATTTTTTCGAAGAATTTTCACTTTTTTTTAAAACAATGTTTGGCAGTAAACTTTTCAATTTTTACTTAAAAATGAATCTTGGAATTTTAAAAAAAATAAAAAACTCAAAAAAACTATTTTTCATGTCCAAACACAATTCTAATTTTCAAATACTGTTTTTACTTAGAAAGCATTTTTTTCTTTTTTGGAATTTTACAATTCTTATGTCCAAACGCTGTGTACAAGTTGTTCATATTTCATAACCTCTCTCGTAATCTCGTTCAACATTTCTGGTAAATCTCAATAAAGTAAAACAGAATTAGGTAAGTGGGATTGAAAAGACAGGAAAAAAACATGTGGGAAAAGAATAGATCAAGTAAATTGACACATAATATTCTACTAATTAATCAAATAACACAGGTGTAACAAACATTTGAAAATTTCTCCATCTTAGAATATCAAAATCTTAAAAAAATGATTTAAAATGGACTAGTAAACAAATGGTGGAGATAATTAAAATTCTTGAAAATCAAATTAAAGCAGCCTCCAAGAAAAATTTCAACCTACTGAAATAAGTAATATGATTCTTCATGATAATTCTTCCTTTCTCCTTTCCTTGGGCAGAAAGTCACAGAAATTTGAAGCCACACGAATTTTCCTTTCTATATCAATCTTTTTTCTTTCTCCATCTGATACAATTTAACAATATTTTGCGTTCGAACCGTGCGAATGGAGAAACTCTTATTAGTTCATCAATGGATCCAATGCGACGTGCAGGGGTGAATTTAGTACAAAGATTACGGATTTACGTGAACTCAATAAAGATTACGGAGTATTTGTATTAGAAAATTTATTAAATATAAAAAAATATTTAATTTGGAACGCAATTCAATGCTGCAATTATCATTATATATTAACTTAAGTTCGTTACGAAAAATTAAAATTCTGAATATGCCTTTAGCGATGTCAAAGTGTGTGTGAGAGAGAGATATTTGGCAAAAAAGGTTAGCGATTTGTCAGGGAGAATTTCAACTAATCCTTCCAGAATTAACAAGGCAACGAATAACAATAAATATTTACTTGATCGTCGCACATCATTATACTGCTCTTGGTCCATTTCGCCGACTTTTTCTGTGGGGTGCTAGAGTAAAAAATTATTTTTTTATCCCTCATAAGTCGAGGCGGACGCAGCTTCAATTGAATCCAATACTTTTGATACGAATCATAAATTTATATAAAAAATCATTAAAATTATAATAAATGATAGATATAAATTCATAACTTTGAAATATAATGGATTGAATGCTAAAAACCTTTAAATATTGAACCTATAAAATTAAAATCCTAGATCTGCCTCTGCCTGGAAGTCCTTCGGTAAAAATTGAATTGAAGACCTGTTATTTGGCGCACTAGCGTTCTTAATTTCAAATTTCTCTCTATGGCCCTATGAAGATAAAAACAAACTGATCAAAGGAAACAGTGTATGACTTTATCAACAATTTTTTATTAACGATGATTAATTAATACAGTATGTCTTTCCTATTTAATTTTTGACTTTTAAGGTTACATTTATTAATGTTATTTTTGCAGATCTCTTACATTTTATTTATAAAGAATTGCTAACTCATCAACTCCTAGATTTGTATGCTTATAATTAGAAATTTGAGAAAGAGATATTCTAGAAATACTAGATCGGGTCATCAGAATGATTCGCATACATACTTATAGAAGTCAAGAACAATTTCAAGTATCAACCAATTAGCTATACAAAAAGTATTTAAAAATTAAGAGGTCACTACATACGCAACCAGTCTCTACTTTCAAGGCTTCTCAAAAGGTTTCTAGAAAGTTGGCAACAACAAAAAACGTTATTTTTCAGTCTGTAGCACATGATAATACGTTAAGGTTTAATTTTCGTTATGGTGTTATCTGATGTTTTTTGCTTCTAATTATAAGGGAACATATATTATTAGAGGCCTTATCGTATTTGTTAATGGTCAATATTGGCATGAGAATTTAAGCCCTTGCATTCCACGCAGCATCAATGTTTGACCAAAAAATGTAAACTTTTGGTTAAATTATTAAATTTTCTGTAACGAAGAGTTAAACCTAGTTACTGATAATGTCTTTAGATTTAGAACTTGACAGAATGGAGAAATACCAAGCAATAAATAGCAATAAATGATATTTATGTAAATAAGGAGAATGATTCACCAAATAATGAATGAGGTGGATGATTATTCCTTCTGACAATGATGAAAGACAAACAAATCCAAAAATATTTGAACTATTCTCAGATCTGATGGAAAAGTATGTAATAATGTGAGCAAGAATCTTGATGAAAAGGTAGAGTTAGTATTTTTGCTAGAGAGAGAACTTCTTTTCAAAAAATATTCTTATCAAATGAATTACATGCCTATCCCCTTATCTTTTTTTCTATTTATACAAGATATATCCCTAACAACTCTAATAATACTAGTGAAGAGAATATCCAAGGGAATATTCTCTTCAATGTCTTATTTCAAATAGTGATTGTTACAACAATCGGCACAACATTCGACCTCGACCATGGTTGGCTCCTCAGTCACGAACCTTGATGATTCCCAATCAACCTCGGCCGATCCCTTCCTTGATGTTGTTTTACACTAAATCTCCTCAGGACATATTTCGGCCTATACAGTTAGTCCCTCTGTTTATTGAGGCCGATCCTGGATGGCCTTGATGAGCGGACCTTGTTTGTCGTGGTTGGGAAATTTGGACAAGCAAGTTGAGTAATGGTGTTTTGGACGAGGTGACAACATGACCTTTTGTGAGCCGAGACCTTTGGGGTCACATCGATTCAGAGTGACGTCACGACATCATGCGTCATTATTATGCCTTTTTCCGATGCCTCGCGTCGTTTCCTGTGCCTCTGCTGTTTCGGTACCTAAGCTGGATAATGACGGGTTTTTTTCTCAATCATGATGCTTGAAATCTTATAAATAGGGATATGAAGTCATTTCTTTTATCCTTTGCATTCTAAATATTGAATTCTCTGTGTGTTCTTCTTCCTTCTTCATATAGTTTTCTTTCCTTCTTTGCCTTACTGTAGTATCTCTTCTTTCCCTTATTCCATGGGTACCTGCTGCTTGTAACCCTTCTGCACTTGCAACACCCTCTCTAAAAAAGAAAATGGTCAATGTATCTTCTAGTTCTTGTAGGGCCACTGACATTGTTCCTTTTGCGGTGCGTATGCCTCCCCATGATGATAGTGTTTCTATGGACGTTGGATACGAAAATTTTCCTACGGTGGAGGAGATAATCCCATGTAGTGAAAAGGTTAGATCCGCTTTTTCCAAGGTCCCTAAGGACGACCCTGAGATTTCGGAATCATTGATGAAAGAGGCTGACCTTGCTAAATTTAGGGCAAAATTCAGAATTCCTTCCCAAATCGACCTAATTCTAGTAGAGCGCGATGTGGTACAAATACACCGCCCTAGATATTGCATTTTCTACGCGTACCCTTTCCATGTCAGAAACTCCTTTCTTATTCTCCTATTGGTTGAGGAATTCTGTTGTTATTACAGCGTCTGCCCGGCCGAACTTTCTCCATTTATCTACAAACTTATCTGCATGCTTACGAAGTATGCGAAATTAGCCAGGGTCGGAGTGTCACTTCACCACTTAATACATCTCTTCGCCCCTAGTTTACATAGGGGAAAGATGTTGTATCTTCTCCACTGAGGAAGCGAATGTTTAGTGGTGAAGATGGACGATAAGGAAAATCGTCAGCTTAACTACTTTTGTTTCAAAATCGAGGACGTGGTGGCCAATGCAAGCAGGTTCCTTGAGGTTTGGAATTATGCCTGTAAGTATATCTTTCTCCTTTTTTAAAAAAAATATTAAGCGTTTATTTTACTAGTATCAGTCGTGTTGACATTTCGTTCTCTCTTCGTGTAGATGAGACTTCATCCTCTCCTTTGGTTGAATACATTCATGCTTGGGTTAGTCGGGTTCTCCCTCATACAGCGAGGATTCACGAATGGACGACCCTCCTCAAGAAGTTCGAGCATGCGCCTTCTGTGACTGATGAGTTCACTCTTTTTAAATATATACGATTGTGACCTCCTCGTAGCTTGCCTCTTATTATTTAGTGGGGATTGGCCTTTTCACCTTCTTTTTTCAGCCCGCGGATCTTTGAGAAGACGGAGGGCTCTTCCTCCTACATTTCGCAAGAGGAAAACTACTTCTTCGGAGTTCGCTCCTGCTATGATTGTGGCCAGGCCTGCCCGGCTATCTAGTTGCATTCTGCCTCCTGTTGCAACTAGGCCGGCTCGATCGTCGACTTCATTAGCACCAAGACTCTCGGTCTCTCCCTTGTATAATTTAAAAGATGAAAAAGAGGAATCATCATCGAGCAAGGAAGGTTTGATCTCTCGTAAAAGGAGGTCGGTAGACGTCGGCGATGAGACCGTTCGAGCCGTGGATTCAACAAGGGTGATCACGAGCCACTGAATGTCGTACTCAATGATGATGTCGATTTATCGTCTGAGGTCCCGCCATCATCGGAGGTTGTAGAAAGCGTACCCTCCATGATGCCGAGGTTGGAGTTGGCGGGACACTTGTGGAAGCTCCGGGTACTGTGCAACGAGATGAGCCATGTCCTCGCAGCCGGATGGCATTCCTACTTTGTCTACCGATGGGAGAGATAAGGGTATTGCTGAGGACGGCAACTAAACGGGCTTCGATCTTGACAGCGATGAGGTGTGGATGATGAGTGAGGGGTTTACTCGAGTTGAAGTAAGGTTGGAAGGGTCCACGCAAACCATTGTGATCCCCATGGATCAAGACTTAGTGGTTAAACGGAGAACGTTGTCCCTTCGTTAGGTTCGCTTTACTCTGACGTGGAGGGTAAAACTCTCGAGGAGTTGAACTGCCCTGTCGAGGAGTATAGATGGTCTCACCCTTAGGGTAAGCTTTTCGACCTTTCCAAATTCTGTGCTTTGTTCTTCATTTTTACTTGTTTTTTTTTACTTTGGATTTCTTCTCCTTCCTTTTTTTAGACCGTGATTCTGGAGATCGAGAGTGCCCCCCGAGAGGAGAGGCTCAAGGTCATTTTCTAGAAGATGGAGCGTAAGTATCGTGAGTACCGCACTAAGCATCACGAGATCTGCAGGCGGTATGGTGAAAGTGGAAACTTCTGGCTCTCCGAGATGAGCTAAAAGAGAAAGATGACGAGTTGGTGAGAGTCATCGGAAAGTGCAACGTCCTCGAGAGGGCATTGAAGGACAAAGAAGAATAGCTCGCGGTGAGCAAGGGGATCAAGGCCCAATATGTTGATCTTCAAGCCCAATTGGTTTCGCTGCGGGCCGAGCTCGAGGAGTGTCTAATCAAGGTGGAAGCTCTGAGCGGCGAGGTCGCCAAGAGGACAGCGGACTCAGAAAGGGCGGAGTTGGCCCGATTAGAGGCTGCACGGAAAATAGAGGCTTTTGAGATCGTGGTTCGCGTTCTTCGTTCTGAGCGGGAGAGTGACCTTGAGACGGTCAGGCTCAGAGAAGAGCGGATTTATGAGCTAGTAGAGGAACTGGAAAAAGAGATTTCAGGCCTTGGTGATTAAGTTGTCTCCCTTGAGGCCGAGAAGGCATAGTTATTGGCTCAACCGTCTTCCTCTCGCACTTCAGCTTTTCCTGACATTCTGCGGAATCTGTATGAGAAGTGGATCCACGACGAGGCCCAATTGGATATATTCAGATATCTTATGGGGGCGGGGACATTTTCGGAGGCCAACTTCGAGGATACTCGTGCTAAGGCACGTTCAGCTCGAATTGCTTATGGCTATGACCCCGCTACACCGGAGGCTGGTGGTGACGAAGAGGATGTGGGCGTGTATCAGATTGAACAGGACACCTGGTACGAGGATGAGTATCCTGATGGCGAGGGTGGTGGTGGATATTAGTTGTTTTTCCTTCTTGCTGTAGATCAGATTGAACAGGACACATGGTACGAGGATCAGATTGAACAGGACACATGGTACGAGGATGAGTATCCTGATGGAGAGGGTGGTGGTGGAGATTAGTTGTTTTTCCTTCTTGTTGTAGATCAAATTGAACAGGACACCTGGTACGAGGATCAGATTGAACATGCCACCTGGTACGAGGATGAGTATCCTGATGGCGAGGGTGGTGGTGGAGATTAGTTATTTTTCCTTCTTGTTGTACGAGGATGAGTATATTGATGGCGAGAGTGGTGGATGAGTATCCTGATTAGTTGTTTTTCCTACTTGTTTTTTGTGGGCGCCTTTTTGCGCCTTTGTAAAAAGAATATTCTAAGTATCAAATGCCAATTTTGTTGCTCGTACCCGATCTTTTTCCTTTTGATGAGTTTGTATGTTTCTTTTTTTCTTCTTTTTTTTCTTGGTCGCCTTAACCATAAACACTTAGTTCAAGTAGTTATGGTTAAGGGCCGAATAGGTGTTAATTCGAGCGAGGTCGAATGTAACCTAGTTTTAAGTTATAGTCGAGGGTCGAATAGGTGTTAATCGAGCGAGGTCAAATGTAACCTAGTTTTAAGTTATGGTTGAGGGCCGAATAGGTGTTGATTCGAGTGAGGTCGAATGTAAACTGGTTTTAAGTTATGTACGAGGGCCGAATAGGTGTTAATTCGAACAAGGCCGAATATAACCTATAGTTAAGTTATGGCCGAGGGCTGAATAGGTGTTAATTCGAACAAGGCCGAATATAACCTATATTTAGTTACGGTCGGGGGCCTAGTAGATGTTGAGGCAACGTTGTTTTGGTTGTGCGTTTGGAAATAATATGGAAGACTTCATGCATTTGTGCTTTATTCATACACTTGGAGAAATTTACATCTTTTCCGGGACGGCATTCCAATCCTAGTCTATCCAGTCCCTTCATTGGTCGGCCTGGAGAAGTATATCGAGAGGTTGAGCAATGAACTAGCCATCATGTGTCTCCGTCTGTTCGTACTTCTACTTGAAGTGTCTCCCTCGTTGCCTCATTAAAAACCTCCTTGAATGAACCCAATTGGGACAAAACTCAAGTGAGGGAAAAAAGAGTACGACTAGGAGGATTCTCTTTCTTAAAAGTTGAAGTACTTGAGGTGGGTGACATTCCAGTTGTTTGGTAGTAGTTTTCCTTCCATTGTTTCTATTTGGAATGACCCTTTTATTGGTTGTTGCCGTGATTTTGTATGGGTCGTCCCAATTTGTTCCCAGTTTGCCTTCCCATGGGTCATTGCTCGCTTGTCTTTTGGATTTGAGCACGTAGTTCCCGACTTTGAGTGGTCTAACCTTTTCCTTTTTTGTTGTAATAATGTTCTTCTTGTTGATTTTGGGCGATCATCCTTATGTAGGCCATATCCCTTCGTTCTTCGGCTTCGTCGAGCTCCTGCCTTTTGCTTTCGTCATTCCCTGACCCGCTCTAGAGTATCTTAGACTAGGTTGTTCGACCTCTACCGGTATTACAGCATCAGTCACATAGACTAATGAGTAAGGTGTCTCTCCTATGCTCGTCTTTGACGTTGTTCGGTAAGCCCAGAGTACTTCTGGTAGTAATTCCGGCCATAGCCCCTTGGTGTCTTCGAATTTTTTCTTCATCATGTTCAGTATTGATTTGTTGGAGGATTTTTCTTGTCCATTACCTGCAGGGTGATATGGTGTTGAGAGTATTCTTTTGATATGCCACTTTTCAAAGAACTCGGCGACACTTTTCAAAGATCACTTCCTGTTCGCATATTTGTGCGAATGCTCCTGCTTCTACCATTTAGAAAATAGCCAGTTAAAACCAAAAGAAATCATACGTTACCCACTTGATGAACGGCCAGGGGGAAGTGAATGAATGAAGGTGCTCACCGTCTTGGTGGATCATTGGGGCATACTTTTGGCAATGCTCACATTTTTTCACGAATTCTACGACCTCTTTTTTCATGGTGGGCCAGTAGTAACCTGCTCGTATGAGGCATCTGACCATAGCTCGAATGCTAGAACAATCTACGCAATGGCCTTCATGGACTTCTTCAAGGATGCTCCGCATTTGATTCGGGCCTAAGCATTTCGCTAGGCGGGCCTCCATGCGTCCTCTTGTATAGGTCGTTGTGAATGATTTTGTACCTGGATTCTTGTATTCGAAGTTTCTTGGCTTCTTTTTTGTCATCTAGGAGTACTCCATCCTGCAAATATGTAATAATACGGTTGCGCCAGTCCCAAGTTAGGTTGAGTGAAGGAGGGTAATCACGTTTCTTTCTCTAGTTGTGATATATTTGGTGGCCGCTACTAATTTGATCTACCGGCTTTAAGACCGACTTAATGGGAGGAATCAGATCAATCTTAGGGCTTTGCTTTCATTGCCTCAAAGACTCAATAGCAATTCCATCTCGTCTTTCCGGATCAATAGTCCCATTCCCCATCTTTTCAAAATATGTCTTTTACGGGTAGGTCGAAACATCTCCATCCTTTTCGTTCGGTGTCATATCCTACGAATATTCTCTTGATGAGCGGTATCCACCTTCACCTTATTCTGATATCCTTAGCCTCCGTCTTGGGCGTGGTGAAGCAAGGGGTCAGTGAGATCGACCCCGATCAGTGCAGTTAGATAGTTAAAGTTAGTAGTTTCTTCAACAATTATACTCTTTAACTTGGCAAAATATAGATAAAGAAATGAAAAATGGGGGGAGGGGTCGTGGTCTATGCTGAATTTTTTTTCTTAGATAGAATGAATGGAAAAGGGGTGTTTGTGTTGTGGTTTTCGTAGTTGCAAGCATTTTTTTAGGCCATCGGCCTCGACGTTCTATGCTCGGGGGATCTGGTCGAGCTGACATTCGTCGAACTCGGGTAGCATCTTACAGATCTCGTCCTGATATTTTTGTAATCTTTTCTCTTTGATCTGGAAAGTCCCTGTGACTTGGTTGAAAACAAGTTGAGAATCGCAGCGTAGTCTTACCCGCCTCGACCCGTACTTGAGTGCTAGCCTTAACCCTATAATTACGGCCTCGTGCTCGACCTCGTTGTTAGTCATGTCCGGGCACCTTATGGACTGGCGAATCACTTCGCCTGTTGGAACTTCGAGTACGAGTCTCAGTCTGGATCTTGACGCGTTAGAAGCATCATCGATGTACAAACCCCAGAGGTCCTATATTTGGGGAGAAGCATGGGTGGCTTACTTTTCTACTTCAGGCTGAAGTCGGCGACAAATTCAGCAAGGACCTATGACTTTATTGTCGTCCACGGTTGATATGTGATATCAAGCTCGCTTAATTCTATGGCCTATTTGGCTAACCTGCCCGACAGCTCGGATTTATGAAAAATGCTTCTTAAGGGAAAAGTTGTGACTACCGAGATGGGGTGGCACTAGAAGTAGGGTCTAAGCTTTCGTGAAGCTACGACAAAGGACAGGGCCAATATTTCGAGGTGGTACCTCGTCTCGGCGTCGACTAGTGTTTTTCTAATGTAATAGATGGTAGAATGTGTACCTTTATCTTCTCGGACTAGAACTGCACTCATCGCTACTTCGGATACAGCAAGGTAGACGAGGAGGCGCTCCCCAGTTTCGATTTAGAAGGAAATGGTGGCGATGAAAAGTAAGTCTTTAACTCCTTCAGGTCTTGGGCGCACTCGGAGATCCACTGGAGGTCGTTATCCTTTTTGAGTACGCCGAAGAACTTGTGGCATCTATCAGATGATCGCGAGATGAATCTTAACAGGGCAGCGATACGACCAATCAACCTCTAAACCTATTTTTTGGTGGTTAAGTGCTCTAGTATTCCTTCGATGTTTTTTATATGGTCGGGGTTGACCTCGATGCCTCGCTGTGACACTAGGAAACCCAAGAATTTTCTTGAATCCACGTCTGATGCACATTTTTCGAGGTTTCGCTTCATTCTGTTTTGCCTGAGTATGTCGAAGGCTTCTATCAAGTGGTCGATGTAATCTTCTTTCCTTTTAAACTTGACCATCATGTCGTCTATGTGGACTTCCATCGTCTTGCCGAGTTTGGTATGTCGCCCCTGCATTTTTCAGTCCGAAAGGCATAACTCTGTAGCAGTACGTTCTAGATGGGTGATGAAAGTGGTTTTCTCATGATCATTCTCTTCCATGAGGATCTGATTGTAGCCTGAGAAGGCGTCTAAAAAACGCAGTAGTTCGTGCCCGGCCGTTGCGTCGATGAGTTGGTCGATATGAGGTAATGAGAATGAATCTTTGGGGCATGCTTTATTTAAAAATTTAAGGTCTACACACATTAGCCACTTCCCATTTTTCGTTTTCACCATGACCACATTGGCGACCCATTGGGGATATTTTGACTCCCTGACAGAGCCATTTTCCAATTTTTTTTCGTCATCCTCGCGTATAACATCGTTTATTGAGGAGTTGAACTTCCGCCTAACTTGCCTCACCGGGGGTGGAATGTTTTGGCGTTCAACTTGTGTGTAGCGATCTCCTTTGGATACCTGGCATATCTGCATGGCTAAAGCAAACAAGTCTGTGTTAGCAGTTAAGAATTGACGCAAATTTCCCTGGTTCTTGAAGCTTGCAGCCGATGTAAGCTTTCTTGTTGTGGTTGTTACCATCTATTTGAACGGAGTCGAGGTCTTATATGGTTGATTCCGTAGCTTCAACCGTATCTGGGTCTTTGATGACGTCCTCCCTCTCATCACGGATCGACCTCGGTCCTGCTAATTGCTATGCCTCTTTTGCTTTTCCCTTCATTTTTTGAGTGACTGTACAATACAGGGCGATGCGGTGGCATTCCCGAAATGTGAGTTGTTCTCCTCATATGCTGAATATCCCCCTTAGATTTGGAAATTTGATGACTTGGTACAAGATGGAGGGGATGGCTTTTATGGCGTGTATCCATGGTCGCCCTATTATGGGGTTGTACGTCGTATCTTGGTCCATACTATGGAAGTGGTTTCTAGAGTGACGTCGTCGGCTAGGACGGGGAGTATGATTTCTCCATATGTTCATTCAACTGCATTGCTAAAACCTTTTAGCATGATACAACACGACGATATCCTATCATCGAGTTTCATTTGTGCAAGTACCCGAGGGTGGATAATGCACGCGTCGCTCCCATCGTCTACCATAATGCGTCTCACATCTGTATCTAATATATGTAAAGTGATAACAAGGGCATCATAGTGAGGGAAAACCAAATCGTGGGTGTCTAACTTATCGAAGATGATACTTTCTTCGAGTTCGTCATACCGTTTGTGAGTGATCGATTGTTTGAGCTTATGGAATGTGGTGAACTTCACATTTTTGATAGAAGTGTCTTCGCCGCCCTCGATGATCATTTGAATGGTGTGGGTTGGTGAGGGTGGTTTCAGCGGTCCATGATGTTGTTCGCGTCCTCGGACAAAGTTAGTCCTTCCCCGGTCGCACATCAATTCTTTGAGGTGTCCTTGGCGGAGCATGTTTGCGACCTCCTGTCTTAAGGCAATGCAGTCCTCAGTTTTGTGAACTCTCTCTTGGTGGAACTCGTAAAGGGCGTATGACTTTGTGAGGCTTGGATCTGACATAATCTTTTGTGGCCACTTTACCTTTGGTCTGAGCTTCTCCAATGCGTAGTATATTTCTGAAGATGACACACAAAAATTGTCAGCAGAAAATAAATGGGGCATACCTCTCTCGTTACGGTGAGTCCATGTCTTTGGTCTAGGTGGACCCTCTTCGTGGCGGGAGGGGAACGATGGAGCTTCTGACATATGGTTGATGTCATTCTCGGTTGGGTCGTGGATATACAAGGTCTCTCATGATATCATTTCTTCGATCTATCCTGGATTCGGTTTGTACCGAGGTTAATCGATGTGTTGGCCCATTCAAATCGTCCTCGTCTGCTCGGACCTCGGGACAATAGGCGTTATGTATTTCATCCCATGTAGTCAGAGGATATTTCATAAGCCGACTTAATAACCTTCTCGTCACCCTTGAACGGTTCCTACTCAACCCGTTGTGGAAAGATGCGACGACCATTCCTTTCGATACATTAGGTAAGGTCATTCTTACTCGGTTGAATCGGGAAAGGAAGTCCCTCAACCCCTCTCCGTGAGATTGTTTGATAGCGAATATATCGTTCACTCTTGCCTCTGCCTTCTTGGCCCCAACAAGGGCCGCTATGAACTTGTCGTCCGTTTCTTCGGATGTTTCAATTAAACGCGCGGGCAGCTGTGAATACCATGTCAATGCCCCTCCAGTGAATGTCTGGCCGAATTTTTTCAACAAAATGGAGTATGCTTGTTCCTTAGCGAGGTCGTTGCCTTTCACAACGGTGACAAAGTCAGTTACATGGTATTCGGGGTCGATCATACCATCATATATCTTCAGATAGGGGGGAATTTTAAGGGTCTTTGTTATGGCATACGGAGCAGCTTCGTCACTGTATGGTTGCTCGATGAACCGACCGACATATCTCTTTGGCAGGAGCTTCGGGGCACCTAGTATCTTGTCAACCATTTCTTGGTCTTCTTTCATTGGATCCCGAAGTGCTTTGTTCTCGTTCTCCATTTCTTCCCTCTTTCTCAAAATGGTTGTGAGGGTGTCGTCGTTTGTACTGTCAATGATATTGTGAGTAATACCTGTTATCGGAGGAGGGAACGGGCCATGTCGCTCGACTATTGTTGGTGCAACGCAGGTCCTTGCGTTTTCTACAACTGTATCCTGAGTGGGTTTGTGGAGGATACTGGTTAGCGCATCGGTTAGCCAAGGTGTGAGGGTGTCGTTTACTGATGGTGGCGTCTGTTCCATCACGGACGTGGAATCTCCTTTACCCCGGGATGTTGCGATACTGGCGTGAGGAGGAGGTGATCCACCTCACATGGAAGAGGTATTAGGCGTTATATCCTCACCCTTTGTTTCAAATACATCATTGATGGCGTTCAAGAGGTTGGTGGTAAGGTCGCCTATTATCCTCGTTCTTTGTTCTCCGTTACCTGCCATATCAGATTTGTGCAAACAAGGAAAAGGAATTTCATTCTTCTTCTTTTTTTAGCAATCCGTGCTAGTTGTAGAACTAGAGGAAACTAAAAATTTAACAAGGAAATCCTCACAGACGATGCCAAATTATTTGACCGAAAAATGTAAACTCGGTTAAACTATTAAGTTTTATGTAACGAAGGGTTAAAACTTGTTAGTGATAATGTCTCTTGATTTAGAACTTGACAACATAAATAATATGAGATGACATTAATGAGGAACTGAAAGTAATGCACATTAAATATTCCAAAGGATGTGAGCAATAATTGAGGAATATCAAGCAATAAATACTATTTATGTAAATAAGGAGAATGATTCACTCAATAACGAATGAGGTGGATGATTCTTCCTTCTGACAATGATGAGAGAAAGACAAATCAAAGAATATTTGAACTATTCTCCGATCTAATGGAAAAATATGGAATAATGTGAGCTAGAATCTTGATGAAAAGGTAGATTTAACATTTTTGCTAGAGAGAGAATCTTCTTCTTAAAAAATGTTCTTATCAAATGAATATTACATGTCTTATCCCCTTATCTTTTTTTTTATTTGTACAAGACATATCCCTAACAACCCTAATAGTACTAGTGAAGAGAATACCAATGTCTCAAATAGTGATCGTTACAGCCCTAACGTTCCTTGTCATTTGAAACAACTGTTTATAATTTGCACTACGAAAAATCAAGAAAATAGTTGGTGGTTGTAATGAAACAATAAAGAAGAATATTGCAAAGAAGAGAGAGAATTCTTATTGATTTTGGGATGAATTGCAATGGAATATGACCCCTCTATTTATAGGGAAAGAATGACTTAGTCACCAAATTAAATCCCAAAAATATCTCTAAAATATAGACAATTCGCTTTAAATACAATTATATGTATAACACTTCCCCCTTGAATGCTTATTTTAATAGATAGTGTGCCTCATTAAAATCTTAACTATATAAAACCTAGTGAAAACCAATTATAGAGAAAGAAAGAGTACACATATTTCGAAATACACCTTTTGGTTTCCTCATTAAAAACCGTGCTAGGAAAACCTAATGGGACAATACCTTGTAAGGAAAAAAGAGTACAACACTTATTAACTCCCTCTAATGAGAGCATCAATTCACATCCTTGAGTCTTCACATCCCAGTTTTGTACACTAGCTTCTTGAAGGTTGACATCGGTAGAGATTTTGTGAAAAAATCAGCCATATTATCACTTGAACGAATCTGTTGCACATTGATATCACCATTCTTTTGAAGATCATATGTAAAAATAACTTTGGTGAAAGCTTCTTTGTCCTATCTCCTTTTATGAATCCTCCCTTCAATTGGGCTATGCATATTGCATTGTCATCATACAAAATCGTGGGTAGTTTGTCACACTTCAAAATATATTTGTATCGAATAAGGTGTATTATAGACCTTAACTACATACATTCTCCACTTGCTTCATGAATGGCAATTATCTCAGCATGATTAGATGAAGTACACAATTGATTGCTTAGCCGATCACCAAGATATGACAGTGCTTCTACATGTAAACACATGGCATGTTTGTGTGATGACCCAAAAGGTCATCTCTTGTTTTTCAAGTCAAAACTGTGTTCCAAGGCCTTGAAAACCTTATTTTATCTCACCTCATTTTGCATGCGCAGCCCGAGCGTATATCCAGGAAGCTTTTATATGAAAAACTGAGAAAAATGCTAATTTGCCTTTTAAAAAATTGAATTTAAGTTGACTCCGGTCAACATACTGGGTAAACGGACCCGGACCCGTGATTTGACGGTCCCGGATGGTCCGTAGGAAAATATGGGACTTGGGTGTATGCCCTAATCGAATTCTGAGGTCCCAAGCCCGAGAAATGAATTTTTGAAAGAAATTATTTTACTGAAAATATAAGAATTTATGGAAATTTGATTATATTTGAAATTTATGGTATCGGGCACGTATTTGATTCCGGAACCCCGTACAGGTTCAATATGATATTTGAGCTGTGTCTGTAGAATTTGGTAAGAAACGAAGGCCATTTGATGTGATTCGAACCCGTATTTGTGAAATTTGAAACTTTGAAAGTTTTGAGATTTTTCTTTGATTTCTACGCTAAATTCGTTGTTTAAAATGTTATTTTGGCGATTTGATTGCACGAGTAAGTCCGTAAGATGTTTTTGAGGTTGTGTAAATGTTTGGTTTGAAGCCCCGAGGGCTCGGGGGAGTTTCAGATAGACTTAGAAATCTGGTGTATCTGCTGTTTTCTGGTGTCCAGACTTTTACTCTATGCGAACGCGTGGTAACCCACGCAAGCGCAATGAACAACGGGAAGGGCCTGGGATTTTCTCTATGCGAACGCATAGACCAGCTCGCGAACGCATAGCTGGGCAAGGGCTACCCTGTGCGAACGCGGTTGGTCAAGTGTGAACGCACTGCTTTAGGAGGGGAGATGGGGGTTGGGGGCCGTGACATTGTGTGAACGCGTCCCCTTTGATGCGAGCGCGAAGTCCTGAGGGAAATAAGCCTATGCGAACGCGGCCAAAGGCACTAAAACGCATAGAGTACCTGTCCAGTCTTTTAAAAACAGTAGCAAAACGGGTTTTCTCCAAAATTTCATAACTCTTTCATTGAAACTCAAACTTAGGCAATTTTTGAAGAGGGATTTCACCACAAAACCATAGGTAGGTGTTATTAGACTCGTTTTCTTCAGTTTCCATTAACACCCATTAGATTTCTAGGCCTAAATCTTCTTCTTTAAGGGTAAAAAAATTGGGGATTTGGGTAGTGTTAAGGATTTTTGAATAATTAGAATTTAGACCTCGTTTTGGGTTCGGATTCCGAAACTAATTATATATTCGGGCTCGTGGGTGAATGAGTGATCAGGTTTTGGTCTGAACCTCGTATTTTGACCAAGCGGGCCCGGGGTCGATTTTTGACTTTTGGGGGAGAATGAAAGAAAACCTATAATTAAGCATTGGGATTGAATTACCTAGAATTTATTGATGTTATTAAGTTAATTATGTCTAGATACAAGTGAGTTAGAGTCAAATTCAAAAGGGAAAGCGGTAATCGAGGATTGAGTTTGGTCGTGGAATTCGAGGTAAGTGTTTGACTTAACCTTAGCTTGAGGGAATAGGTGTTGTGTCCTATTTGCTATATGTTATTATCATGTTCAACGTATAGGTGAGGTGACGAGTACCTATACATTGGTGTCAAGCATTTCCGTGAGTCGAATGTTGTGATTTATGTGGTTCTTTGTTAAGTATTACTTGAGTTTCACTTTGCAGTTATCCATATTGGTAGAAATTCTTGATATTGTTCAGTGTTGAGTATTGATTTCAGTTGAGAAACTTTATGTGAGGTTATGTACTAAGTGAGATTGGTTATAGTTGTTTCCCTTGCTGGGATGGTATTGATTCTACTGTTGTTTCCCTTGTCGGGACGTTATAGTTTTATTATTGTTGTTCATATTGTTGATTTTCCTTGCTGATTGATGTTATTGATATTGTTTGGGTGAGGAAGAGTGTAAATCATAAAGGGTGATGTCGTGTATGATATTGTGAGAGAGCGTAAAAGCACGAAGGATGATGCCGTGCCATATTATGATATTAAAAGCACGAAGGGTGATGTCGTGTCGTTTCTATTGATTTATTGTGAGGATGAGAGTAAAAGCACGAAGGGTGATGCCGTGCATTCGTATTTACTATTTGGTGAGGGTGAGAGTAAAAGCACGAAGGGTGATGTCGTGCATTGTTTCCTTTGTGTTGCTATTTTCTGCTGTTTAAGTTGATAGTTGAGTTGTTGCCTTATTTTGTTATTTCCATTATTTGGTATTTCTTCCCCTTAGCATTTTCCCCCTTTTCTTTGTACTTAGTTGCTTATCCCTTGTTGTTAATATTTTCTCTGTATATTATTAAACTGCACAGGTTGATTTGGTTGTCGTGTCCTAGACTCGTCACTACTTCGCCGAGGTTAGGATCGACATTTACTCGGTACATGAGGTCGGTTGTATTGATGTTACACTATGCACATTTTTGTTGTGCAGATCCCGGTACAGGACCCTACGGACTCTAGAGTGAGGATGCTGCCTTCAGTCCATTTGGAGATTCTGAGGTAGTCCTCCAGGCGTCCGCAGGCCTTGGTGTCCACTCCTACATCCTTTATATTCTGTTCTTACCTTTATATGTATTATTCATAGACAGTTCGTGAAGTTTTGACACCAAAATTCTGGGATTGGTATTGTGAATTTCGTAACGGCATTTAATTAAGCTGTTAGACTTGTTGTATTTCGTACTTTTCTTTATTGTTAATTCTGTATATCACCTGTTAACTGTTAAGAATAGAAGAATGAGGTAAATTAAACATTAACGTTGGATTGCTTATCGGGTTCAACGTTAGGCGCCATCACGGTCCCGACGTTGGGAAATTCGGGTCGTGATAGTTTGAGATCGAGCCTTGTATGGGTCAGATAAATACCCAACATCGGCATAACCAAAAAGATCAGGACTGCAATTATTGTCATAAGATAAGCCCATATCGGTGGTCCTATTTAGATACCGCAATATGTGTTTGATTCTATTCCAATGTCTCCTTGTGGGAGCAGAGTTATATCTTGATAAGACATTAGCAGAAAACGGTATGTTAGGCCTTGTAGTATTAGCAAGATACATTAGTGCACCAATTGCACTAAGATATAGTACTTCAGGACCAAGTAGCTCTTTATTATTTTCCTGAGGTCGGAACGTATCCTTATTCACATTAAGTGCTCGAACAACCATCGAAGTACTTAATGGATGTGCTCTATCCATGCAAAATCGTTTCAATACCTTTTCTGTGTAGGCAGATTGATGAAAAAAAATCTCGTTTGCCAAATATTCAAGTTGCAAACCAAGACATAATTTTGTCTTTCCGGGATCTTTCATCTCGAATTCCTTCTTTAAATAATCAATTTCCTTTTGGAGTTCTGTGGGAGTTCCAATAAGGTTTATTTCATCGACATATACGTCAAGTACAACAAATTCTGATGTCGTTTTCTTTATAAAAACACATGGACAAATGGCAGCATTTATATAGCCTTCCTTTAATAAATACTCATTCATATGGTTATACCACATTCATCCTGATTGATTTAGACCATATAATGATCTTTGGAATTTGATTGAAAACATTTCCCGGGAATTTGCATTATGTGGGTCAGGCATTTTAAATTCCTCAGGAATTTTCATGTATATCTCATTATCAAGTGAGCCGTAAAGGTTGGCGGTAACCACATCCATTAAAGGCGTGTCAAGCTTTTCATAGATAGCAAAACTAATGAGATGACGCACCGTTATAGCATCCATAACGGGTGAATATGTCTCTTCATAATCGACACCAAGCCTTTGTGAAAATCCTTGTGCAATAAAGCGTGCCTTATATCTTTGTACCTCATTTTTCTCATTTCTCTTGCGTACAAATACCCATTTATATCCAATAGGCTTAACACCATTAAGTGTTTGGACTAAAGGCCCAAAAATTTCACGTTTTGCAAGTGAATTCAACTCTGGTTGGATTGCTTCTTACCATTTTGGCTAATCACGTCTTTGTCGACATTATCTAATATATTGAGGTTCAAGATCCTCACTATCTTGCATAATGCTAGATGCAACATTATATGCAAATATATAATCCACCAGTATATCCAATCGATTCAAATTTGTCTCAATCTCGATTGGATTTATTAATAGTTCCTCATTTTCTTGAGTCTCGGGCTCAGTCATTTCCTCATGAATCTCAGGATTGGTTGAACCGTGGATTTCTTCATGACGCTCTTTCATAGTGTCATCTTGAGCACTTGTTTTTCTTTTTCTAGGATTTCGATCCTTAGAACCCAATGGTCTGCCACATTTTATGCATGTTTTTGACTCATTAGCTATGACACTAGAAGATTGTCCAACAAGGACATCAATGCGGATTGGAACATTCCTTGCAGGGATAAGTAATTTTGATATCCTTTTTAGATCCGTAAATGCATCTGACATATAATTTGTTATTTTCTGCAAATGGATAATCTTTTTCACAAATAAAGGCACGTGGATCAAGATGAGATAATGATGGATTTTTTCACAAAAGTTTTCGTTTGGTTTCATCAATTTCTTCCCCTAATTTTGGGGAAAATCCTCACCGAATTAACAATCTGCAAATCGAGCAATGAACAAATCTCCCGTTAATGTTTCAAGATAGCGAATAATGGAGGGTGATTCAAACCCAACATATATTCCTAACCTTCTTTGGGGATCCATTTTGGTGCGATATGGCGGTGCTACAGGAACATATACTGCGGATCCAACAATTCTTAAATGATATATATTAGGTTCATGACCCAAAACTAATTGCAACGGGGAATATTTATGATAATTTGTCGGTTTGAAACGAATTAGTATTTCTACATGCAAAATGGCATGACCCCAAACAGAAGTAGGTACCTAGTTTTCATGAATAACGATCATGCTATCAATTGCTGACGTTTAATCAAAGACTTTGCAATGCCATTTTGAGTGTGAACATGAGCTACAAGATGTTCCACTTTTATCCCAATTGATAAGAAATAATCATTAAATGCTTGGGATAAAAATTCAGTAGCATTATCAAGTCTAATAGACTTAAATGGATTATCGGGAAACTGTGCAAGTAATCAAATTATTTGTGCAATTAATTTTGCAAACGCGAGGTTGAGAGATGATAATAGGAACACATGAGACTATCTAGGAAATGCATCTATTAAGACCATAAAGTATCTAAATGACCCTCTAGGTGGGTGAATAGGTCCACAAATGTCCCCTTGTATACGTTCCTGTCACGACCCGAATTCCCAACCCTCGGGATCGTGATGGCGCCTAACAACACACTTGCTAGTCAAGCCAATGTTAGAACTTAATTACCCCTTTTCATTTGAATACTTACTTATACATAAATATACAATTTAAAATGAATGCTTTAAACTAACTGATATCATAAATAATATTTGGAATAATAAACGAACCACGATCTAATAATAATAACTATAAACTACCCCAGGGTCTGGTGTCACAATTTCACGAACTACTATAGAGCACTATAAATATATGGGCTGAAAGAAAATGTATTTCTATTTTTGAATAGAGTAAAAAAAGTATCTAAGTAAAAATAGGAGAAGACTCCAGGAATCTGCGGACGCCACCAGATCTACCTCGTGTCTCCGTGACCTCGTGTCTCCGTGATAATGATGCTCAACTATGCTCCAAGGATCAGCTTTGACCAGTACCTGGATCTGCACAAAAGATTGCAGAGAGTAGTATCAGTACAACCGACCCCATGTACTGGGTAAGTGTCGAGCCTAACCTCGACGAAGTAGTGACGATGCTACGACGGGACATTTATAACATAACATGTGAATATTGTAAAGTAAAGCAAGAAAATACTTCTAAACTAAACTAAACAGTAATTGAAGCAATAAATGAAATAACTCAGCCACCTTTTCAAGGTTTCAGCTATAACCAATTCTCACGTAAGTTTTCACATTTCCAAATTTTACTTTTAATATAACAGTAGGTGCCAAATATGAGATAAACAGTAGAGTAAAATAGAGATATTTCCATTCCTTGCGTCAAAATCAGTAAATCATAACCATTCTCCCTTATTACTCCTTGTTGCGGCGCGCAACCCGCTCCCACTTGTCCTCCCTTATTACTCCTCCCTATATATTTATCACCCTTATTTCTCCTATTGCGGCATGCAACTCGATCCCACCTGTTCACCCTTATCGCTTATTGTTGCGGCGTGCAACCCGCTCCCACCAGAAAATTTCATAACTTTATTTATAAAAGATTTCACAATTCAAGCCAATGACTTTCATAATAAATTATCTCAACAAGTGTAATCAGAAAGTCGTACTACTCATAAACTTCATCAATTATCATTTCACAATGAATCCAACCGGAATTTATATATTTCGTAGAACACTGTCAACCAGCTCAATCTTTCATATATTATAATGAATTCAGAGTAACGACTAACACTTTCGAATTTCATAAAAACGATACTTAACAACAAGTTGATGAAAACAAGTAGACAAGGAAGCATAGAAGTCATGCAAACAATTAAACCAGGAATCAAATAATTGAGGATAGGGAAGGGATCATGTTTAAAAATTAATTTGGTGGTGCATAGATACTCGTCAGCTCACCTATACACCACACACATGCAATTCACATGGAAATTAGGTTGGGGATTCCGATTCCCTCAAGTCAAGGTTAAACCAAGCACTTACCTAAATTCAGCAGGCCCTTACTGCTGAATCACAACTTTTCCTTTAGAAATTGCCTTCAATTCTCTTGTATCTAATCATGATTGGGTTTAATATCATTAATTATTGTTAAAGGAATTAACTTTATTGAAAAAATCATGGGTTTTCTAAGTTTTTCCCAAAATCCCTAATCCTACCATGAAAAATTCTAGATTCTAGGTTGAAATCTTGTAAAAAGTAGTTAAGGATTGAAATAGATGAGTTAGAAATCACTTACCAATGATTTGGGGAAGAAAATATTTTGGAGAAATCGCCTCTTGAGTTCTAGGGTTTTATTATTTTTGAAAAGTGGTAAAATAATTAAAAGTCCCGTATTTATACCTGCGTCGCGGGCCAGACCACCGTTGTCAGCGGTATAATTCCGCTGCAGCGGAATCCTGGACCTTGACCCACCACTGTCAGCGGAATAAGGGGCGCCGCGACGGCATTCTGGCTTCAACAACCGCGGTCAGTGGAATTCCGGGAGCTGTAGCGGAATCTGATCCGCGCCCGCGGAATTCTGAACGTTGCCGCACTTCTGGATTCAGAGAACTTAACCTGCAATCTGCAGCTTTTAACCCCCAGTTATTTTTCTAAGTGTCAAAACACTTTGTGGCCTACTCGAAACTCACCCGAGCCATCAGGGATCCAAACCAAACATGCACGCAAGTCTAAAAACATCACACGGACTTGCTCGTGCGATCAAATCATTGAAATAACATCAAAAATTAATAATTCAACCTCAAAAATCAAGATTTTCCTCAAGAACGCTCAAATCTCAATATTTCTCATCTGGACGTCCAAATCACGTCAAATAAATTCTGATTCTCATCAAATTTTGCAAGTACGACTTTCACATTACAACAAACTTGTACCGAGCTTCGGAACCAAAATACAGACCCGATACTAATGAATTCAAACAATAATCATTTCTTTATTTCATTCAAAATTTCAGTATAACAAAAAATTATTTTCTAAGGCTAGGGACCTCGGAATTCAATTCCGAGAATACGCCCAAATCCCATATTTTACTGCGGACCTCCCGAGATCGTCGGGACATTGATTCGGGTCTGATTACTAAAAATGTTGACCAAAGTCAACCTAAACCAAACTTTAACTCTAATAATTATTGTTTCTCATATTTTCACACAAAAGCTTTTCGGATTTCACGCCCGGACTGCGCACACAATTCGAGGTAATTAGAATTAGTCATTTTAAGGCTAATAAGCCTGGAATAAAGTCTCAATTCATAAAAATGACCCTTTGGGTAATCACAATCTCCATCTCTAAAACAAATGTTCGTCCTCGAACGGACATAAAAAATTACCTGAATTGGCAAACAAGTGGGGATATTTACTCTGCATGTCCGACTCGGACTCCCAAGTAGCTGCCTCAACGGGCTGACCTTTCCATTGTACACGAACGAAAGGATAACTCTTTAATCTCAATTGACGAACCTGCTAGTCTAAAATGGCTACCTAAGTCAAATCTTTGTTCAATTGGACAGAGCCGAAACCTAACACGTGGGACGGGTCACCATGATATTTTCGGAGCATAGTCAGATGGAATACCGGATGAACTAAGGATAACCCTGGAGGCAATGCAAGTCTATAAGCTACCTCCCCCACTCTATCAAGAATCTCGAATGGCCCAATATACCTAGGGATCAACTTACCCTTCTTACAAAATCTTATAACACCCTTCATGGGTGACACCCGAAGCAATATTCTCTCTCCAACCATGAATGCCACATCTCGAACCTTACGATCGGCATAACTCTTTTTCCTAGACTGAGATGCACGAAGTCTCTCCTGAATAATCTTAATATTATCTAAGGTCTCTTGAACTAATTCTGTACCCAATAACCGAGCTTTTCCTGGCTCAAACCATCCAACTGGCAATCTACACCATCTACCATACAATTCTTCATAGGGAGCCATCTAAATGCTCTAATGGTAGCTATTATTATAGGAAAACTCCGCTAACGCCAATAATTGATCCCAAGAACCTCCAAAGTCAATGACACAAGCGCGAAGCATATCCTCTAAAATCTGAATAGTACGCTCGGACTGTCCGTCCGACTGAGGATGAAATGTTGTTCTCAACTCAACTCGGGTACCTAACTCACATTGAGATGCCCTCCAAAAGTGTAAACTGCGTACCCCGATCAGAAATGATAGACACGGGCACACCGTGAAGGCGAACAATCTCTCGAATATATATCTCTGACAATCGCTCCGAAGTATAAGTACTTGTCACTGGAATGAAATGTGTTGATTTAGTAAGCCTATCCACAATAACCCAAACTGCATCGAATTTCCTCTGAGTCCGTGGGAGTCCAACAATGAAGTCCATGGTGATACGATCCCACTTCCACTCAAGAATCTCTATATGCTGAAGTAAACCATCGGGTCTTTGTTGTTCATACTTCACTTGCTGACAATTCAAACAACGAGCCACATAAGCAACAATATCCTTTTTCATCCTTCTCCACCAATAATGATGCTTCAAATGCAGGTACATTTTGGTTGCATCTGGGTGAATGGAATACTTAGAACTGTGAGCTTCCTCAAGGATCAACTCACGAATGCCATCAACATTAGGCACACAAATACGACCATGCATCCTCAAAACATCGTCATCTCCAACTGTAACCTTCTTGGAACCACCGTGCCGAACTGTGTCCCTAAGAACCATCAAATGCGAGTCATCATCCTGCCTCTCTCTGATACGCTCAATTAGAGAATATCGAGCGATTGTACAAGCTATAACACTGCTGGGTGAAATATCCAACCTCACGAACTGATTAGCCAAAGTATGAATATCTGAAGCCAACGGTCTCTCACCGACTGGAATAAATGCAAGGCTGGCCATACTCACTGACTTCCTACTCAATGCATCAGCCACCACATTGGCCTTCCTTAGATGATATAATATAGTGACATCATAATACTTCAATAATTCTAACCATCTCCGATGTCTCAAATTAAGATCCTTTTGCATGAACAAGGACTAAAGACTGTGATTGTCTGTGAAAACTTCACACTGCATACCATAAAGATAGTGCCTCCAAATCTTGAGTGCATGAACAATGGCTGCTAATTCTAAGTCATGAACAGGATAATTCTTCTCATGAACTTTCAACTGTCGAGATGCATATGCAATGACCCTTCCATCCTGCATCAATACTGCAACAAGTCCAACTCGGGAAGCATCACAATAAATCGTGAAAGAATCGAAACCTGATGGTAACACCAACACCGGTGTTGAAGTTAAGGTTGTCTTGAGCTTATGAAAACTCGCCTCGCACTCGTCCGACCATTTAAATGGGGCACCTTTCTGAGTCAATTTAGTCATTGGGGTTGATATGGATGAAAACCCCTCAACAAAACGACGGTAGTAACCCGCCAAACCCAAGAAACTTCTAATTTCTGTGGTTGTAGTGGGTCTAGGCCAGTTCTTGACTGCCTCTATTTTCTTAGGATCTACTTGAATACCCTATGCTGATACGATATGACCTAAGAAAGCTACTGAATCCAACTGATTATCCTTCAAAGTATGGAGCGTTATACGGAGGTGTTGTTCATGTTCCTCTCTGCTGCGGGACTATATCAGAATATCATCAATGAACACAATTACAAAAGAATCCAGATGAGGCTTGAAAACCCGATTCATCAAATCCATAAAGGCTGCTGGAGCATTAGTCAATCCAAAGGACATCACCAGCAATTCATAGTGCCCATACCTCGTCCAAAAGGCTGTCTTAGAAGGCCGGATGCCCTAATCTTCAACTGATGGTAACCAGATCTCAGATCAATTTTTGAAAACACACTGGCACCCTGAAGCTAATCAAATAAATCATCAATTCTCGGCAGCAGATATTTATTATTGATGGTGACTTTATTCAACTACCGGTAGTCTATACACATTATCATCGATCCATCCTTCTTCTTCACGAACAAAACTGGCGCACCCCAAGGCGAGACATTGGGTCAAATAAAACCCTTATCAAGCAAGTCTTGCAACTTCTCCTTCAATTCTTTCAATTCTGGTGGGGCCATCCCTGTCGGGTGGCATCCCCAGCAGGTCTTCAAGAAACACCTCGGGAAATTCGCAAACAATATTCACTGACTCTATGGAAGAAACTTCAGCCTCAGAATCACGAATTTGATCTAGATAAGACAAACACCCCTTTTCAATCATGCGACGAGCCTTGGAATAAGAAATCGCTTTGCTGGGAGAATGACCAGGAGTCCCTTTTCACTCTAAGGCAACCCTGGCAAGGCTGACGTAACTGTCTTGGGGTGACAGTCCATAATGGCATAATAAGGCGACAACCAATCCATGCCAAATATAACATCAAAATCGACCATGTCAAGAAGCGAAAGGTCTACACTAGTTTCAAGACCTTCAATAACTACTACGCACGAACGATACACACGATCTACCACAATAGCATCCCCCACCGGCGTAGACACATAAACATGAATACTCAAGGAATCACGGGGCACAACCAAATACGATGCAAAATATGATGAAACATAAGAATAAGTAGACCCCGGATCAAACAAAACTGAGGCATTTCTATCACAAACTGAAATTAAACCTGTAATAACAGTATCGAAGGACTTCGCCTCGGGTCTAGCTGGAAATGCATAAAACGGGGCTGGGCTCCACCAACATGAACTATGTCTCTGGGAGGACCTCTGATAGGCGGACCTCCACCTCTAGCGATCTAGCCTCCACCCCTAGCTACCTAACCTCCACCTTTAAAATTCTGGCCTTTACCTCTAGCTACCTAAACCCTACCCCTGGCTGGCTGGGCAGGTGGTGCTGGAACCATAGCACGGGAACCCTGGTACTGATGTTGATTACCCGAAAGTCTCGGAAAAAGCTCTCCGAACATGCCCATATTTACCACACTCAAAGCATTCATCCTTATATAAAGACTGACATTGACAAGTCGGCTGACCTCGATAATAACTCTGTAGAGGAGGTGCTCTAATAGGAGTTGATAATGCACTGTAGACTGGATGAGCAGAAGGAGGTATATATGAACCACGACCACTTGAAGTACTATGTGAAGCATGTAGTGCTGAATGGAATGGCCTGCAAGAATGGCCTCTACTGAAATTAACCCCGCCTCCAAATAAGGCACAACTGAAACCACCGAAATGGCGAGGTCTCTTATCTAACCCCTAACCTCCCATCCTAAGAACCGACTCGAATCTCCTAGCCACATTAGTTGCATCCTAAAAAGAAATTTCAGTCCCTGTCTCTTTGGCCATCTGCAACCTGATGGGCTGAGCAATGCCCTCAATAAATCGTTTGACCCTCTCTCTCTCTGTGGGCAACAAAAGAATAGCATGTCTAGACAAATCCACAAAGAGGTTCTCGTATTGGGTCACAACCATGCTGCCCTGCTGAAGTCACTCAAACAGACGACGATTCTCCTCTCTAGTGGTAATTGGAAAGAACTTCTCTAAGAAGAGATGCGAAAACTGATCCCAAGTCATAGCAGGCGATCCAACTAGTCGAGTTAACAAGTAATCCCTCCACCATTGCTTGGCAGAACCAGTCATCTGAAAAGTGGCAAAATCGACCCCATTGGTCTCCAAAATACCCATATTACGCAGAACCTCATGACAACTATCCAGATATTCATGAGGATCCTCAGAAGTAGCACCACTAAAATGAATAGGAAATAGCTTAATGAACCTGTCCAATCTCTACAAAGCATCGGAGGACATAGCTGCCCCATCAACAATCAGCGTTGTAGCAACTGGCTGAATTACCCCAACCAGATTAGCTGCTGTGGTCTGAACTTGAGGAGTAGTCTGATCAGGAGTGTGAGTAGCAGGAGTTTGGACCCCTCCTCCAGCCTGAGATACGGCTGCTGCCACAGGGAGTGTGCCAGTCTGGGCCACACTCTCCATAATGCCCACTAACCGGACCAAAGCGTCCTAAAGCACTAGGTGGCAATAAACCCCTATGGGACTTGATCTGGTCCCGCTGGAATCGTCTGAGCTGGAACCCCCTCATTAATCTAAATATGGGGTGCCGCAGCTTGGGCTATTGTATGAGCAATGGGTTGGGTCCTGCCCCCGCATCGGCCTCTGACGTGGCCTCGGCCTCTGCCCCTAGTAGGAGTTGTTGCTGCTGCTGGGACGGACTGTTGGTTAGCGGAAGAAGAAGCACGTGTTCTCGCCATCTGTGAGAGAATAGAAGAGTTCGATCAATATTTGAGATATCAAGAATATCACGATAGAGTAAAAATAAAAATTGTGTTGTTTCCTAACTCGATAGCCTCTGAGAGATAAGTACCGACGTCTTCGTACTGATCCTTTAGACTCACTAAGTTTGTTCGTGAATTGTGAGACCAAAGCAACATAAGGCTCTGATACCAACTTGTCACGATCCAAATTTCCAACCCTGGGGATCGTGATGGCGCCTAACACCACACTTGCTAGGTAAGCCAATGTTAGAACTTAATTACCCCTTTTCATTTGAATACTTACTTAAACATAAATAAATAATTTAAAATAAATTCTTTTAAATAACTGATATCATAAATAATATTTGGAATAATAAACGAACCACGATCTAATAATAATAACTATAACCCCAGGGTCTGGTGTCACAATTTCACGAACTACTATAGAGCACAACAAATAAATGGGCTGAAAGAAAATGTATTTCTGTTTTTGAATAGACTAAAAACAGTATCTAAGTAAAAATAGGAGAAGACTCCAGAAATCTGCGGATGCCAGCAGATCTACCTCGTGTCTCCGTGATAATGCTTCTCAACTATGCTCAAAGGATCAGCTTTGACCAGTACCTGGATCTGCACAAAATAGTGTAGAGTGTAGTATCAGTACAACCGACCCCATGTACTAAGTAAGTGTCGAGCCTAATCTCGACGAAGTAGTGACGAGGCTACGGCGGGGCATTTATAACATAACCTGTGAATATTTTAAAGTCAAGCAAGAAAATACTTCTAAACTAAACTAAACAGTAACTGAAGCAATAAATGAAATAACTCAGCCACCTTTTCTAGGTCTCAGCTATAACCAATTCTCACGTAAGTTTTCAAATTTCAAATTTTCACTTTTAATATAACTCTAGGTGCCAAATATGAGATAAACAGTAGAGTAAAATAGAAAGATTTGCATTCCTTGTGTCAAAATCAGTAAATCATAACCATTCTCCCTTATTACTCCTTGTTGCGGCGCGCAACCCGCTCCCACTTGTCCTCCCTTATAACTCCTCCCTATATATTTTTCACGCTTATTTCTCCTATTGCGGCATGCAACCCGATCCCACATGTTCACCCTTATCGCTTCTTGTTGCGGCGTGCAACCCGCTCCCACTAGACAATTTCATAACTTTGTTTGTAAAAGATTTCACAATTCAAGCCAATGACTTTCCTAATAAATTATCTCAACAAGTGTAATCAGAAAGTCGTACCACTCATAAACTTCATCAATTATCATTTCACAATGAATCCAACCGGAATTTATATATTTCGTAGAACACTATCAACCAGCTCAATCTTTCATATATCATAATGAATTCAGAGTAACGACTAACACTTTCGAATTTCATAAAAAAGATACTTAACAACAAGTTGATGAAAACAAGTAGACATGGAAGCATAGAAGTCATGCAAACAATTAAACGAGGAATCAAATAATTGGGGATAGGGAAGGGATCATGTTTAACAATTAATTTGGTGGTGCATAGATACTCGTCAGCTCACCTATACACCACACACATGAAATTCACATGGAAATTAGGTTGGGGATTCGTATTCCCTCAAGTCAAGGTTAAACCAAGCACTTACCTCAATTCAGTAGGCCCTTACTGCTCAATCACAGATTTTCCTTTAGAAATTGCCTTGAATTCTCTTGTATCTAATCATAATTGGGTTTAATATCATTAATTATTGTTAAAGGAATTAACTTTATTAAAAAATCATGGGTTTCCTAAGTTTTTTCCAAAATCCCTAATCCTACCATGACAAATTCTAGATTCTAGGTTGAAATTTTGTAAAAAGTGGTTAAGGATTGAAATAGATGAGTTAGAAATCACTTACAAATGATTTGGGGGAGAAAATATTTTGGAGAAATTGCCTCTTGAGTTCTAGGGTTTTATTATTTTTGAAAAGTGATAAAATAATTAAAAGTCTTGTATTTATACCTGCGCCTCAGACCAGACCACCGTTGTCAGCAGTATAATTCCGCTGCAGCGGAATCCTGGACCCTGACCCATCGCTGTCAGCGGAATAAGGGGCACGGCGGCGGGATTCTGGCTTCAACAACCGCGGTCAGCTAAATTCCGGGCACTGCAGCGGAATCTGATCCCCGGCCGCAGAATTCTAAACGCTGTCGCGCTTCTGGATTCAGAGAACTGAACCTGCAACCTGCAGCTTTTAACCCCCAGTTATTTTTCTAAGTGTCAAAACACTCTGTGGACTACTCGAAACTCACTCGAGCCCTCGGGGATCCAAACCAAACATGCACGCAAGTCTAAAAATATTATACGGACTTGCTCGTGCGATCAAATCATTGAAATAACATAAAAAAATTACAAATTCAACCTCATAAATCAAGATTTTCATCAAGAACACTCAAATCTCACTATTTCTCATCCGGACATCCGAATCACGTCAAATAAATTTCTATTCTCATCAAATTTTGTAAGTACGACTTTCACATTATAACTAACACCGAGCTCCGGAATCATAATACGGACCCGATACCAATGAATTCAGACAATAATCATTTCTTTATTTCCTTCAAAATTTCAGTATAACATTTTTTTTCAATAATTGTTTTCTAAGGCTAGGGACCTCAGAATTCGATTCCAGACATACGCCCAAGTCCCATATTTTACTGCGGACCTCCCGAGATCGTCGGGACACTGATCCGGGTCCGATTACTCATAATGTTGATCAAAGTCAACCTAAACTAAACTTTAACTCTAAAAATTAGTGTTTCTCATATTTTCACACAAAAGCTTTCCGGTTTCACGCTCGGACTGCACACAAAATTTGAGGTAATTAGAATTAGTCATTTTAAGGCTAATAATCCTGGAATAAAGTCTCAATTCATAAAATGACCTTTTGGGTCATCACAATTCCAAAAACGCAGGGGACTCAATCCCAACCTTTGTTGGTGATGGTTTAATAATTAACTTGTCTTGATAACAAGAAGTGCAAAAAAATTCATTATTCAAAAGAATCTTTAAATTCTTTAATGGATGCCCATTTGAGTTTTCTATAATTCATCTCATCATAATTGATCCAGGATGTCCTAGTCGATCATGTCAAACTACAAAAGTATTGGAATCAGTAATCTTTTGGTTTACGATAGAATGTGCATCAATTGCACTAATGCTTGTCCAATACATGTCACAAGATAAAGATGGGAACTTCTCAACAATCCTCTTCTGTCAAGAGACATTTTTGATAACGAGGAGATATTCAAGATTATTCTCATTTATTGTCTCAATATGATATCCATTTCGGCGGATATCTTTAAAGCTCAACAAGTTCCTCTTGGACTTGGAGGAGAACATTGCATAATCTTTGATACATGTTGTTCCCCTAGGCAGAGATATAGTAGTTCTTCCAGAAACTTCAATTGGATTACTACTACCAGAAAATGTAGTAACATATGTCTTACATATACTTAAATGAGAGAAATATTTCTTCTTTTTGAATATCGTATGTGTCTTACATGAATCAATTAAACAAATATTTTTATAATTGAACTTCCATCCAAATTTTCTTTGTGAGGTATCCATATTTGCTTCCCATAATTTTACAAACAAAAGAAATATACGCATAAACATTAGTATTTTCAGAGAAAAAAGAAAAAAAACAAAATTAAATTAATAATTCAATAATGACCTATGAATGTAACTTCGAGCAATTCTGATTATGATACAAACAATTATATATCTAAACATCGGAGTGTAATACGGCTTATTTCCATGGAAAGTAGCATGTGCAACTGTTGTGTGCTTCTATTACCATACATTTAGCATTAGCTTTGTTGGACAAAGATATTGTGTGAGTGTTAGGTTCGTATATGAGTTACTGTACTTTAAGTTCATAAGAAATATCATTGAATGCAAGGAAATTCATGAGAAAGCATACGTATGATGTCAAGTCATCAAGTTTTTAAATACTTCTTTAATCAAAATGAACTAACATTATTTCATAAGATAAATGATACTAATTGATGCTAATAACTACTACTCGTGTAAATAACTATGATAACATGATGTTTATTAGCTACTACAAATATGCAAAAATAAAAATCAAACTACTCAATCATCTTTAATCACAGATCCAACACCTATCAAGTGGCCTATTTTCCCATCAAGATGCTCAAAGAAGTATGTCACATCTAAGTGGGTGATGTCAAATTTATTGTCAGAGACAAAATTAGCTTCAAGGACTTCAATCTTTTGTGATGACCCAAGGGGTCATTTTATAAAATTAGAATTCGTTCCATGCTTAATAACCATAAAAGACTAAAATTAAATACCTCAATTTATGTGCGCAGTTCGGGCGTGAAACCAGAAAGCTTTTATGTGAAAATATAAGAAATAGTGATTTTTAGAATTTAAATTTGATAAAAGTTGACTTTGGTCAAAATTTTGAGTAAACGGACCCGGATCCGTGTTCAGATGATCCCGGGAGGTCCACAGTAAAATATGGGACTTGGGCGTATGCCCGAAAATGAATTCTGAGGTCCCAGGCCCTAGAAATCAATTTTTGAAAGAAATTATTTTGCTGAAATGTTTGAGAATTAAAGAAAAGAAATAATGCTAAAAATCATTGGTATCGGGTCCGTATTTTGGTTCCGGAGCCTGGTACAACTTTGTTATGATATTTAAAGGTTAACTGTGAAATTTGGTGAAAACCGAAGTTCGTTTGACGTGATTCGGACATCCGGTTGAGAAATTATGAACTTTAAGAGCTTTTGTTGAAAATGATGAGTTTTGAGGTTTAATTAAGATATTTACACGTTATTTTCATGATTTTATCGCACGAGCAAGTCCTTATGATATTTTTCGACTTGTGTGCATCATTTGTTTAGAGCCCCGAGGGCTTGGGTGAGTTTCGAATAGGCCACGGGGTGTTTTTCACTTACAAATAACTGCTTGTTTTTCCAGTTCTGGTGTCCATGTATTTTGACCTGTGCGATCGCATAAGAAAATCCGCGATCGCACAGAGTAAAAATTAGAGGTCCTGTTTGGTACCCTGTGCGAACGCAGCTCAGTGCTTGCGATCGCGGAGCACAACCTGGGCCAAGTTGTGCGATCGCACAGCATACAGTGCAAATGCACTGAGTAAATCAGGCCTGGGGGGAGGGGAGGTCAATACCCTGTGCGATCTCACCCATCCCCATGCGAACGAACTGCACAATTTTTCCTTACCTTGTGCGATCGCATCTCTTTATCCGCGATCCCACAGTTGCCTAGCCCAGCTAATATAAATACCTGTTAAAGAACGGGCAGAACACTTTCTTCTCCAAATTTTCGAAGTTTCAGCCCTAAAAACGAGTTTTCTTCAGAAATCTTCATCCCCAATTCATAGGTAATCAATTCCAAACCACGTTCTTTCAATTCCTTACTATTTTGCATCACTTTTAAAGCAAAAACAACGAATTTTCATGGTAAATATCTAGGATTTGGGTAGAATTAGGGAGTTTTGTAAAAATTGAATTTTTATATCAAATTAAGGTCGGATTTCAAAACTAATAGCATATTTGGGTTCGTGGGTGAATGAGTAAACGTAATTTGGTCTGAACCCCGAGTTTTGATCAAGCGGGCCTGGGGTCAGATTTTCACTTTTTTATATAGAAAACTTAGGAAAAATTATATTTTTCAATAAAGTTAGTTCCTTTAGCACTAGTTAATGATATTAAGTTAATTTTGATTAGATTCGAGCAGGTTAGAGGTGAATTCAAAAGGAAAAATAATAATTGAGCAGTGAGTGGCCTGCGGAACTGAGGTAAGTGTTTGGTCTAACTTTGGCTTGAGGGAATAGGACTCCCCACTTGTTTGTTATGTGAATTGCATGGGCGTGGTGTATAGGTGTGGTGACGAGTATCTATGCACACCACCCAAAGTGTTTGCTAAAATATGATCTCGTTTCCCGTTCTCCACTTATTTGATTATTGTCTTAATTGTTACATGTTCATTATTGTTTCTATGACTATTTGGCCTTGTTGAATTGTTGTTAGTTATTGTTGTGACTGTTTGGAAAGAGTATTGATTGTTTGAGCTGGTTCCCTCGTGATATAAATATGGATGAGAGGTTATGTATAGTTTTTATGGAATAAATGTGTATATATTTTGATATTTTTGTTGGTTTCATGGTTGAGAGGTTATTGATGAAGTCATGAGAAAAATACAATTTATTATTTATAATTGTTGAAACAAAAGTATTGTGAAAGGCTTGTCCAGATTTGTGAAATTTTGAATAAACTGATATGATATGTCTAGTGGGAGCGGGTTACACGCCGCAACAAGGAGTGATAAGGGAGGACAGGTGGGATCGGGTTGCATGCCGCAACAGGAATAATAAGGGAGATATTTTAGGGAGGAGCAATAAAGGAGGACAGGTGGGAGCGGGTTGCACGCCGCAACAAGGAGTGATAAGGGAGGATATTTACATTTATATTTTACTGATTTTTCAAGAAAAAGAGAATCAAAGTTTTGAAAAGCTAAAATGTTTATTTTACTACTATTTAAATATTTTGGTACTATTTTTATTTAAATTTAAAGTTTGGAACTCTCAAGAGATATTTGAGAATTGGTTATAGCTGAGTTATTTTATTTTATTTGGTTGCCACACTTAATTATCTATTTGTTTAGATTTCTTTCTTGCTCATTATTTATTGTTGTTAAAGATTATAATGTTGAAGCCCGACTTAGACTCGTCACTACTTCGCCGAGGTTAGGCTCGGCACTTACTCAGTACATGGAGTCGGTTGTACTAATGCTACACTATGTGCTCTTTTGCACAGATCCAGGTTCTATTCAGCAGTAGAGGATTTCAGGACGACTACCCGATTCGTTTTGAGACACGAGGTACATCTCTCGGCATTCGCAGATATCCGAGAGTATTCTCCTATATCTACATACATTGTTTTATTTTATTCAGAACAATTACAATATTTCGTTCAGCCATTATTTGTAGTATTATTTAGTAGTTTCGTGGATTGTGACACCAGACTATGGGGTAGTCCTAGAGTTGTTATTATAATTAGTTCGTGGTTCGTTTCATTTAGTTGGTCAGTTTTATTATTTTATTTTGTGGTTGTTGGGAATTAATTTAATTAAGTTCATTTAAATTAAATTTTTTATGCTGAAGTAATTAATTAAGGAAAATTAGTTAATCGACTTCTAACATTGGCTTGCCTAGCAAGTGTGGTGTTAGGCGCCATCACGATCACTAAGGTTGGGAATTTGGGTCGTGACAAGTTGGTATCAGCGCACTAGGTTTACTTAGGTCTCACAATCCACAAACGAGCTTAGTAGAGTCTGAAGGATCGGTACAGAGACGTCTGTACTTATCTCTCAGAGGCTATTGAGTTAGGAAACAACTCCATTTTTATTTCTATTCTATCGTGCGATTCTTGTATCTCAAACACTGATTTAGATTCTTCTATTCTCTTGCAGATGGCGAGAACACGTGATTCATCTTCCGCTGACCATAATTCCGGACCTCCAGCAGCAGCAGCTCCTACTAGGGGCAGAGGTCGAGGCAAGGGCAGGACTCAGCCCATTGCTCAGGCAGCAGCAACCACTGCGGAACCCCAGATTGAGATTAATGAGGGGGTTCCGACTCAGACTGTCCCAGCGGGACCAGCTCAGGTTCCCGAGGGTTTTATTGCTACCCCAGTTCTTCAGGATGCTTTGGTCCGCTTAGTGGGACTTATGGAGAGTGTGGCCCAGACTGGCATCTTTCCTGTTGCAACAGTAGTATCTCAGGCTGGAGGAGGGGTCCCGACTCCTACTACCCACACTCTAGTTCAGACTACTCCTCAGGTTCAGACTCCAGTGGCCAATCCCATTGGGGTAATTAAGCCAGTTGCAGCAGTGCCGCCTGCTAATGGGGCAGCCATGTCATCGGATGCGTTGTGGAGACTTGACAGGTTCATTAAATTATTTCCTGTCCATTTCAGTGGTGCTACTTTAGAGGACCCTTAAGAATATTTGGACAGTTGTCATGAGGTGTTGCGTAATATGGGTATTTTGGAGACCAATGGGGTCGATTTTGCAGCTTTTCAGATGACTGGTTCCGCCAAGAAATGGTTATAGATTATTTGTTGACTAGGCCAGCTGGATCACCAGATCTGACTTGGGATCAGTTTTCCTATCTCTTTTTGGAGAAGTTATTACCTGTCACTACTCGAGAGGATAAGCAGCGTCAGTTTGAGCGACTACAGCAGGGTAACATGATTGTGACTCAATATGAGACTCGTTTTGTGGATCTAGCTAGACATGCTATGCTTACATTGCCCACAAAGAGGGAGAGGGTCAGACAGTTTATTAATGGCCTTGCTCAGCCCATCAGGTTGCAGATGGCCAAGGAGACAGGATCCGAGATTTCTCTTCAGGATGCAGCTAATATAGCTAGGAGGGTTGAGTCAGTTCTTGGGATGGGAGGTCAGGGGTCAGACAAGAGACCTCTCCATTCCAGTGTTTTCAGTGGTGCCTCATCTGGAGGAGGGACTTCATTTAGCAGAGGTCATTCATCCAGGACATTCCATTCAGCACTACAGGCTTCACATGGTACCTCAGGGGGTCGTTGTTCTTATGCACCTCCTTCTGCTCAGCCAGTCTACAGTGCTCCTTCAGCTCCTATTAGAGCACCTCCTCTACAGAGTTATTATCGTCGTCAGCCGGTTCGTCAGGGTCAGTTCTCATATCAGGAGGGATGTTTTGAGTGTGGTGAATATAGGCATGTTCCGAGAGTTTGTCCAAATTTTTTGAGTAGTCAGCATTAGTACCAGGGTTCTCGTGCCATAGTTTGGGCACCAGCTGCAGTACCACCTGCCCAGACAGCAAGAGGTAGAGGTTAGGTAGTCAAAGGTAGAGGCCAGAATGTTAGAGGTGGAGGGCAGATAACTAGAGGTGGAGGTCAGCCTGCTAGAGGTGGAGGTCCTCCCAGAGGTGTGGTTCAGGGTGGTGGGGCTCTGTCCCGACTATATGTTTTTCCAGCTAGACCTGAGGCAGAATCCTCTGACGCTGTTATTACAGGTATCATCTCAGTTTGTGATAGAGCTGCTTCCGTTTTGTTTGATCCGGGGTCTACTTATTCGTATGTTTCCTCCTACTTTGCCTCATATTTGAATGTGCCCCGTGATCCCTTGAGTGTTCCTGTTTATGTGTCTACACCGGTGGGGGACGCTATTGTGGTAGATCGAGTGTATCGTTCGTACGTGATAGTCATTAAAGGTCTGGAAACTAGTGTTGATATTTTACTTCTAGACATGGTTGACTTTGATATTATATTGGGCATGGATTGGTTGTCGCCCTACTATGTCGTTTTAGATTGTCACACCAAGACGGTTACCTTAGCCTTACCGGGGTTGCCTTGATTAGAATGGAAAGGGGCTCCTAGTCGTTCTTCCAGCCGGGTAATTTCATATGAAAAGGCTCGGCGCATGGTGGAGAAAGGGTGTTTGGCTTATTTGGCTCATATTCGTGATTCTGATGCTGAGGTTTCTTCTATAGAGTCAGTTCCTATCCTGCGTGAATTTCCTGAGGTATTTCCTGCAGACCTGTCGGGTATGCCGTCCGACAGGGATATTGATTTCTGTATTGATGTAGCTCCGGGCACTCAGCCCATTTCCATTCCTCCATATCGGATGGCCCCACCAGAATTGAAAGAATTGAAAGAACAGTTACAAGATTTGCTAGATAATGATTTCATAAGACCCAGTGTCTCGCCTTGGGGTGCACCGATTTTGTTTGTAAAGAAGAAATATGGGTCAATGAGAATGCGCATAGACTACAGGCAGCTGAATAAAGTTACTATCAATAATGAATATCTATTGTCAAGGATTGATGACCTATTTGATCAGCTTCAGGGTGCTAGAGTGTTTTCAAAAATTGATTTGAGGTCAGGCTACCATCAATTGAAGATTAGGACGTCTGATATTCCTAAGACAATCTTTCGTACGAGGTATGGGCACTATGAATTTTTGGTCATATCGTTTGGGCTGACTAATGCTCCAGCAGCCTTTATGGACTTAATGAATCGGGTTTTCAAGCCACATCTGGACACTTTTGTGATCGTGTTCATTGATGACATTCTTATATACTCACGCAGCCGGGAAGAGCATGAGCAGCATCTCCGTATAGCACTCCAGACTTTAAGGGATAATCATATGTATGCTAAGTTTTCTAAATGTGAGTTCTGGTTAGATTCAGTAGCCTTTTGGGTCATATCGTATCAACTGAGGGTATTCAGGTTGATCCTAAGAAGATAGAGGCAGTCAAGAACTGGCCTAGACCCACCACAGTCACGGAGATTATGAGTTTCTTGGGTTTGGCCGGTTACTACCGTCGTTTTGTGGAGGGGTTTTCATCCATAGCAGCCCCAATGACTAAATTGACTTAGAAAGGTTCCCCATTTACATGGTCAGATGAGTGTGAGGCGAGCTTTCATAAGCTCAAGACAGCCTTGACTTCAGCATCGGTGTTGGTGTTACCATCAGATTCGGGTTCTTTCACGGTGTATTGTGATGCTTCTCGAGTTGGCCTTGGAGTAGTGTTGATGCATGATGGTAGGGTGATTGCGTATGCATCTCGTCAGTTGAAAGTCCATGAGAAGAATTACCCTGTTCATGATTTAGAGTTGGCATCTATTGTACATGCTTTGAAAATTTGGAGGCATTATTTTTATGGCGTGCCGTGTGAGATTTTTACTCACCATCGCAGCCTCCAGTACTTATTCAAGCAGAAAGATCTAAATTTGAGGCAGAAGAGGTGGTTAGAGTTGTTAAAAGATTATGATGTCACTATATTGTATCACCCGGGGAAGGCCAATGTGGTGGCCGATGCATTGAGTAGAAAGGCGGTGAGTATGGGCAGTCTTGCGTATATCCCAGTTGGCAATAGACCGTTGGCTTCAGACATTCAGACTTTGACTAATCAGTTCGTGAGGTTGGATATTTCTCCCAGCAATGTCCTAGCTTATACTGTCGCTTGGTCTTCTCTAATTGATCGTATCTGAGAGCGACACGATGATGACCCACATTTGGCGGTCCTTAGGGACACGGTTCGGCACGGCGATGCCAAGCAGGTTACAGTTGGAGATGATGGCGTTTTGAGGATGCAGGGTAGGTTGTGTGTGCCTAATGTTGATGGCCTCCGTGAATTGATCCTTGAAGAGGCTCACAGCTCCAGGTATTCTATTCACCCAGGTGCAGCAAAAATGTACCAAGATTTGAAACGACATTATTGGTGGAGAAGGATGAATAAGGACATTGTGGCTTATGTGGCTCGTTGCTTAAATTGTCAGCAGGTAAAGTATGAGCATCATAGACCTGGTGGTTTGCTTCAGCAGATAGAGATTCCTGAGTGGAAGTGGGAGCGTATCACTATGGACTTCGTTGTTGGGCTCCCACGGACTCAGAGGAAATTCGATGCGGTTTGGGTTATTGTGGACAGGCTGACTAAGTCCGCACACTTCATTCCAGTGGCTAGTACTTATACTTCAGAGAGTTTGGATGAGTTTTATATTCGGGAGATTGTTTGCCTTCATGGGGTGCCCGTGTCTATCATTTCTGATCAGGGTACGCAGTTTACTTCGCACTTTTGGAGGGCAGTTCAGCGTGCGTTGGGTATCCGAGTGGAGTTGAGTACAGAATTTCACCCTCAGACTGACGGACAATCCGAGCGTACCATTTATATATTGGAGGACATGCCCCGCGCTTATGTTATTGATTTTGGAGGTTCATGGGATCAATTCCTGCCATTAGCGGAGTTTGCTTATAATAATATTTATCAGTCGAGCATTCAGATGGATCCTTATGAGGCGTTATATGGTAGACGGTGCAGGTCTTCAGTTGGATGGTTCGATCCAGGAGAGGCTCGGTTGTTGGGTACCGACTTGGTTCAGGAGGCCTTAGATAAGGTCAAGATTATTCAGGAAAGACTTCGTGCAGCTCAGTCTAGGCAAAAGAGTTATGCCAATCGTAAGGTCCGTGATGTAGCATTCATGGTTGGATAGAGAGTATTGCTTCGTGTGTCGCCCATGAAGGGCGTTATGAGGTTTGGGAAGAAGGGCAAGTTGAGCCCTAGGTATATCGGGCCGATTGAGATTCTTGATAAGGTGGGGGAGGTAGCTTACAGACTTGCATTGCCTCCAAGGTTATCCTCATTTCATCCGGTATTCCACGTGTCTATGCTCCATAAATATCATGGTGACCCGTTTTTAGATTTCAGCTCTGTCCAGTTAGACAAAGACTTGACTTATGAGGAAGAGCCGGTAGCTATTTTAGACCGGCAGGTTCGCCAATTGAGATCTAAGAGTTTTTCTTCAATTCGAGTGCAGTGGAGAGGCCATCCCATTGAGGCAGCTACTTGGGAGTCTGAGTCATACATGCTGAGTAGATACCCACATTTGTTCGCCACTTCAGGTAATTTTCTATGTCCGTTCGAGGATGAACGTGTGTTTTAGAGGTGGAGATTGTTATGACCCAAGAGGTCATTTTATAAAATTAGACTCCGTTCCATACTTAATAACCATAAAAGACTAAAATTAAATACCTCGATTTTTGTGCGCAGTCCAGGCGTGAAACCGGAAAGCTTTTATGTGAAAATATGAGAAATAGTGATTTTTAGAATTTAAATTTGATAAAAGTTGACTTTGGTCATCTTTTTGAGTAAATGGACCTGGATCCGTGTTTCGACGATCCGGGAGGTCCGCAGTAAAATATGAAACTCGGGCGTATGCCCGAAAATAAATTCCGAGGTCCTAGGCCCTAGAAATTAATTTTTGAAAGAAATTATTTTGCTGAAATGTTTAAGAATTAAAGAAAAAAAATAATGCTAAAAATCATTGGTATCGGATCCGTATTTTAGTTCCGGAGCCCGGTACAGCTTTGTTATGATATTTAAAGGTTAACTGTGAAATTTGGTGAAAAACGGAGTTCGTTTGACGTGATTCGGACATCCGGTTGAGAAATTATGAACTTTAAGAGTTTTTGTTGAAAATGATGAGTTTTGAGGTTTAATTAAGAGATTTACACGTTATTTTCATGATTTTATCACACGAGTAAGTCCGTATGATATTGTTAGACTTGCGTGCATGATTTGTTTAGAGCCCCGAGGGCTCGGGTGAGTTTCGGATAGGCCACGAGGTGTTTTTCACTTAAAAATAACTGCTGGTTTTTCCAGTTCTGGTGTCCAGGTATTTTGACATGTGCGATCGCATAGGAAAGTCCGCGATCGCACAGAGTAAAAATTAGAGGTTCTGTTTGGTACCCTGTGCGAACGCAGCTCAGTGATTGCGATCGCGGAGCACAACCTAGGCCAAGTTGTGCGATCGCACAACATACGGTGCAAACGCACTAAGTAAATCAGGTATGGGGGGAGGGGAGGTCAATACCCTGTGCGATCACACCCATCCCCATGCGAACGCACCTCTTTATCCGCGATCGCACAGTTGCCCAACCCAGTTAATATAAATACATGTTAAAGAACGGGTAGAACACTTTCTTCTCCAAATTTTCAAAGTTCCAGCCCTAAAAATGAGTTTTCTTCAGAAATCTTCATCCCCAATTCATAGGTAATCGATTCCAAACCTCGTTCTTTCAAATTCTTACTATTTTGCATCACTTTTAAAGCAAAAACAAAAAAGAATCATGGTAAAAATCTAGGATTTGGGTAGAATTAGGGAGTTTTGTAAAAATTAAATTTTTATATCAAATTAAGGTCGGATTTCAAAACTAATAGCATATTTGGGTTCGTGGGTGAATGAGTAAACGTAATTTGGTCCGAAACCCGAGTTTTGATCAAGCGGGCCCGGGGTTGGGTTTTCACTTCTTTTTTTAGAAAACTTAGAAAAAATTATATTTTTCAATAAAGTTAGTTCCTTTAGCACTAGTTAATGATATTAAGTTAATTTTGATTAGATTCGAGCAAGTTAGAGGTGATTTCAAAAGGAAAAGTAATAATTGAGCAGTGAGTGGCCTGCAGAATTGAGGTAAGTGTTTGGTCTAACTTTGGCTTGAGGGAATAGGACTCCCCACTTGTTTGTTATGTGAATTGCATGGGCGTGGTGTATAGGTGTGGTGACGAGTATCTATGCACCACCCAAAGTGTTTGCTAAAATATGATCCCCTTTCCCGTTCTCCACTTATTTGATTATTGTCTTAACTGTTACATGTTCATTATTGTTTCTATGACTATTTGGCCTTGTTGAATTGTTGTTAGTTATTGTTGTGACTGTTTGGAAAGAGTATTGGTTGTTTGAGCCGGTTCCCTCGTGATATAAATATGGCTGAGAGGTTTGGTATTGTTTTTATGGAATAAATGTGTATATATTTTGATATTCTTGTTGGTTTCATGGTTGAGAGGTTATTGATGAAGTCATGAGAAAAATGCAGTTTATTATTTATAATTGTTGGAAAAAAAGTATTGTGAAAGGCTTGGCCAGATTTGTGAAATTTTGAATAAACTGATATGATATGTCTGGTGGGAGCGGGTTGCACGTCGCAACAAGGAGTGATAAAGGAGGACAGGTGGGATCGGGCTGCACGCCGCAACAGGAGTAATAAGGGAGATATTTTAGGGAGGAGCAATAAGGGAGGACAGGTGGGAGCGGGTTGCACGCCGCAACAAGGAGTGATAAGGGAGGATATTTACATTTATATTTTACTGATTTTTCAAGAAAAAGAGAATCAAAATTTTGAAAAGCTAAAATATTTATTTTACTACTATTTAAACATTTTAGTACTATTTTTATTTTAGCTGAGTTATTTTATTTTATTTGGCTGCAACACTTTATTATCTATTTGTTTAGATTTCTTTCTTACTCATTATTTATTGTTGTTAAAGATTATAATGTTGAAGCCCGACTTAGCCTCGTCACTACTTCGTCGAGGTTAGGCTCGGCACTTACTCAGTACATGGGGTCGATTGTACTGATGCTACACTCTGTGCTCTTTTGCACAGATCCAGGTTCTATTCAGCAGTAGAGGATTTCAGGACGACTACCCGATTCGTTTCGAGACACGAGGTACATCCACCAGCGTTCGCAGATATCCGAGAGTCTTCTCCTATATCTACATACACTGTTTTATTTTATTCAGAACAGTTACAGTATTTCTTTCAGCCATTATTTGTAGTATTCTTTAGTAGTTCGTGGATTGTGACACCAGACCCTGGGGTAGTCCTAGAGTTGTTATTATAATTAGTTCGTGGTTCGTTTTATTTAGTTGGTCAGTTTTATTATTTTATTTTTTATTGTTGGGAATTAATTTAATTAAGTTCATTTAAATTAAATTATTTATGTTGAAGTAATTAATTAAGGAAAATTAGTTAATCGACTTCTAACATTGGTTTGCCTAGCAAGTGTGGTGTTAGGCGTCATCACGATCACTAAGGTTGGGAAGTAGGGTCGTGGCATCTTTAAGGATGCTTGATAAAGCTCAACCAAATATCTTGGTATACGATAAATATTTGCCCAATGCCTTTTTTTACTGCAACGATAACATTCAGTTTTTGAGCCCTTTGCCTTTGGCTTCTTATCTTCCCCTTTCCGCTTTTGGTGGTTATTGGCTACGACCACGGCCACGAACAGGGCCACAACCTTTTCCATGCTTAGCATAATGGAAATATATCTCATCCACTTCAGGCAATGGTGTAGGCCTAGTAGGTCGATTTTCGTAATTTCTCATGAGCAAGTCGGTGTTTCGTTCAACCACAACATAAGACAAATCAACTCAGATTACTTCTTGAAACCTTTCTCTCGATAATGTTGTTGCAAGACATATTAGAGGCATGAAACGTAGTGAACATTTTTTCAGGCATATCATAGTTAGTGATACTATCTCCACAGAGATTCAATTTAAAAGTAATTATGAACATCGCAGAATTATATTGAGAAACAAACTTAAAGTCTTGGAGCCTTAGATGAGCCCAATCATATCGTGCTTGTGGAAGAGTGACCAACTTTAAGTTGTCGTATCTTTCCTTTAAGCCATTATATTCCACAAAACAAGTGGATCTTTGACCCTGAGATATTCTATTTTCAACCATTCATCAAGGTGATGGCGCAAGAAAATCAAGGCCTTAGCACAGTCTTGGGTAGATGCTTTATTTTTATCTTTAATGGTGTCCCCAAGACCCATTGTATCTAAATGGATTTCAGCATCCAATACCCATGTCATATAGTTCTTGCCCGAAATTTCAAAGGCAGCGAGCTTTCTTTTCATAATATCAGTCAAAATAGGAGAAAAGTTATACCTTGGGATTTTCAAAAAGCCTATTGAGACGGTAGAGTCTCGTGCTGATAACGTGTAATGATACAATAAAGAAGAATATTGCAAAGAAAGAGAGAGAGAATTCTTGTTGATTTTGGGATTACAATGGAATAGGACCCCACTATTTATTGGGAAAGAGTGACTTAGTCACCAAGTAAAATCTCGAAAATCTCACTAAAATATAGACATTCACCTTAAATATAATTCTATTTATAACAATGGTCTTTTTATTTGCAATTATAATAATTATCCTATGTTTTAACTATAGAAACAACATATACTTCAAACCTGCTCAGCTACTCAAATAGCTTGAAACTTCTTCACATTATTCTTGTGGTCAAAGCCAGCTATAGATCTTCTTGGTCAATTTCACATTTCTATTTCCACTAATGCTACTTTATTCTTCTATATAAGCAACCTTCCATTGGTAAAGTTTCCATAACAAAACACAAGTTTAGCATCTATACTTTAATCTTCTATATAAGCAACCTTCTATTAGTTAAGTTTCCTTCATAAAACACAAGTTTTTCTATAGTTGGATCAAAATAATGGAAATGCTTACAACAACCAACAAAATCTTGTTCCTTTCTTTTCTTTTCCTTACAAGTGCATTGCTTACAAGATCTCATGAAGTTGGTAGGTTTCAGTTTTTGTCTCTCAATTTTTTATGACGTGAATATGGCTTTGGCTTTCGCGTTTCAGACTTTTGAAATTTGTGATCTTCTAATTATTTTTCGCGAATTATATTATAGATGATGAAAGTGAGTTTACTTATGATGAAGAAAGTGAGAAGGGGCCTGCTCATTGGGGTGAAATTCACAAAGAATGGAGCATGTGTAATTCAGGAAAATTGCAATCTCCAATTGATCTTTTGAATGAGAGGGTTGAAGTTGTATCTCATTTGGGAAGACTTCGTAGAAGCTACAAACCATCCAATTCTACTCTTTTGAATAGAGGACATGATATGATGGTAAGAATATGAAAAAATACAGTTTTTGTTTCACTCCATTTGTTCTCATCATATTTAGAGGAGATCTCATTCTTTCATGGTTAGCCTACAAGAGTTCGCTGAGATGTTGGATGAGTGGTTTTCCACGTGGGGAGACCTGGAATCGATTTCCCTCACCAGCAGCCTCCTCAGTCAGAGCTCGTTGCACCGGGTTTGTCTTAGTGCGATTGTATCTTCTATGTGGTTTGTGAACTATTGCATAATGAGCGGGTTACCTAGGGCAATGCACCCGAAGGATAGCGGTCCCAGGTTTCACCTGGAATTTTCCAAAAAATAATTGTTTCATGGTTATATTTCCATGTTCATGTATTGTACTATTTGGTATGACGCTAAAAAAAGAAGTTATTTTTCGATGTTTAATTTGGTTAAGTAATTATTTTCTAAAGGAAACAGGTATCATTGATAGGGAGAAAATGAAACTTTCATTTTTCTTACAAAAACTAAAATTTTAATATCGTATTACTTGCTCTAACCAATATATTTAGATCTATTATCAATCTGTAATACTCAAAAATTCAATAAAACAGTATTCAATTTTACAAATTCCCAAGTGTGAAGGGCTCAATGGTATATGAAAATGGTGTAAGTTAACATAATTTTAATTTAATTTCCTGGTTAATGCTGAACTAGGTCCCTTTTATCAACTGCTTATAACCTACTACACATGAAATTAATCAAATATACAATCATTTTTGTCTCTGGTTATTCACTATTTTACCTACCATCTGGAAAAAAATCATCAACTTACTTTTTGAATTTGTGACCATAAAAACTTAATTAATTATGACCTATTTCGAGATGCATTATATTAATCATTCTTTTTTCCTCGCATCAGTTTTGCGAGAGTTTGTCAACTGAAACGTTACTTCCATAAAAGTAATTAATTCCTCGAAATTAAAAGGGGCGTTATGGTTTATAAAAAAAGGGGACGTTATATATGAATGAGTATAGTAACTTACGTATAATAATATAACTGATGAGTAATTTATTTTTCTTAATTTTCGCTCTGCTTTATACTTTTGTTATTATATGATATGATAGTTTGATGAATAATTGTTTATTAATGCAGTTAAGATGGGAAGGTGGTGCTGGACATATTAAGATAAATGGAACTATATATCAACTCAATCAGGCTCATTGGCACTCACCTTCTGAACATACTATCAATGGAAAAAGGTTCTTATTATATATGAATATACCTTCTTTTTTATTTCCTTGTTTATATTCTTGAATTTCCATATTAAGATAGTGACTAATATATTGTGTATGAATAATTATAGGTTCGAATTGGAAGTTCATTTGGTTCATGAAAGCAATGATGGAAAGACTGCAGTGGTTGGAATTATGTACAAGATTGGAAGAGCTGATTCCTTCTTATCTATGGTATTAAATTAATTACATGCACTCACTAAACATAACTTAATTCCAAAAAAAGTTTAACTTCTACAGCGCAAAACAATTTTTATATTATTAGGTCACAAAAATATAATTATCAATGATGTTCATAAAAAATGGTTAAAATAGCACGGGCTAACCAGTTTTCGGACTAGTCATTCGAAAATAGTCAGCGTTTACTAAGTCATTAAAAAATAGCCACTATTTTGCTACAACAGAAACTGGTCCAGCGTAATATACTGAAGTTCGGTGCACCTGTGTATGAACTTCCAGCATAATATGCTGGAAATCCAACACGTGGAAAGTTCCAGCATAATATACTGGAGATACGAGCACCTGTGTATGAGCTTCCAGTATATTATGTTGGACTGGTATACTTTGCTGGAACTCCAGTATAATATACTGGAGTTCCAGTATATTATGGTGGGGTATTTTCCAGATTTTGAGCAGTTTTTTCGTTCAGATTTATCTTTACATAAAAAGTGGCTAAATTTCGATTACTTTTGATACTGTGGCTATTTTTGAATGACCACTTGCAAATCTGGTTGTTTTTTAATTTCTCCCTAAAAATGGGAAGGGGGGCCTTGGCGTAATTAGTAAAGTTGTTGTTATATGACCAGGAGTTAATGATTTTCGAGCCGTTGAAACGACCTATTGCAGAAATGCAGGGTAAGACTCCGTACAATAGACCATTGTGGTCCAACCCTTTCCCGAACCCCGCGCATAACGAGAGCTTAGTGTACTGGGTTGCCCTATACGTTCTTAAAAAATGGTATTAGTAATTAAAAAGTAAAACATATGCTACAACAAATTAAAATATAGATCAGACTATGTAAGAAAAAAATTATAATGGTCAATCTTTGATTACAGATCGAGGATGATTTAAAGGCTCTAGCACATACAAAAGGTGTGGAGAGAAATATTGGAATTATTGATCCAAAAAAAGTGAAGTTAGGTAGCAGAAAATATTACAGATATATTGGCTCGTTGACTGTTCCTCCTTGTACTCAAGATGTTGTCTGGACTATTGTAAGAAAGGTAATTAAAAAACTCTAGGCGTTCTATCTATGCTGTGATTATTCTTTTTGCCACTAGTATTAATTTGAAGTTTAATATTGATTTATATTTTCTCAGGTGAGGACTGTTACAAGAGAGCAAATGAAACTAATTCGTGAGGCTGTTCATGATGTAAGTTGCTACACTTCACCTCCAAAACTTTATAATATTCTACTTTGGTCCATATTATTTAGTACTATCATTTTAAGATTTATGATTATTCTTAATCATAAAAATATTCGATTAAATCACCTTTATTTACTTTTAGACATCACACTTAATTAATAGTACTCCATTAATAAGTGAAATTTGAAAGAGAAAAAAAAGTAAACACTCTATATTTTCTGAAACGTCAAATATTTCAATCTTGTCAAAACGACTAATATTTGGTAATTTCTATTTTTATTTTTATTTTGTGGCAGGAATCTGAAACCAATTCAAGACCAGTCCAAGCAGCGAACAAACGACCGATCCGACTCTATCGACCAAATGATCCTAAAGAATAATGAAAATGATTCCACAAATTTCAGAAGTAATTGATCATAGTTCTAGTTATTGTTATGATGATTTTGTTTTTGTAGTACAATAAAATTGAGTTCAGTAAATGAGCTAGAAATATCCTTATCCCGTAAACTGGTAATTATTTTTCATGTATTTTCATAACATGATCGGTATTCTTTCCACAATATAGTGTATTTCTTTGTTGTATTTATTATTTATTGCATTGTAGCAAAATAAATTAATGGCACTTGTTCTTTGTGTCATTATGCCTCTCGTTTTCAGTGAGTTTGACATATTTGTCTTTTATTTCTTCTTATTCTTTTTTTGGTTTCTCACCCGATGTCCGGTACTCATATTGGGGTCCGACTAAATCCGGATTGGTGCCGGGAAGTCCCACATTGGGGGTAAAGCGCTCCCTAACAAAGGCGACTTTATACCTAGGGACTCGAACTTGAGACCTCTGGTTAAGGATGAAGGAGTACTTACCACTCCACCACAATTCTTATCGGTCTTTATTTCTTATTCTACTAACCCCACAAAAGCAACTAATGTTGGAAAGGTTCATTAATTAGAGTATGTAAGGCAACAAATACTAATTAACTATTGGACAAGATTATGTCAAACAATCCAAAAGCACAATAAAGATTCTACGAGTCATGCATATGTTCAATAGATATAGTCCATTTGTTCCTTCCAAAACTATATTACAAAATTCCTTGTTGTTGTTGAAAGCTTGCATAGAGAGCATAATTTGTACTACTAATTACAAAAATCAGATGTCCCTATCACTAATAAAAAAAAGACTAACGTTCTAATGATTTAACTTATATACATCGATAGTGTCGGAAATTTTTACGATTTCTTATATTTTAACCGGTTATGCATAGCGGACTATTTACTTTATTTTCTTGGCTACGATATTAGGGTTATTTAATTTAGACATTTTGACCTTAACATGAAGGTGAAAAAGTTTGACAAGAATAATTCTAACATATAGTATAAAGATCGATCAATGAATATATAATTAGTAATAGGACCTATTATTCCTACATGATCCATGAGTAATATTCCCTTGAGATGTCACTACAGATTTTGTGTGTGTATAATCTATCTCGATCAGAAATCATATAGGAGTAATGGAGGTCACCCCGCACGAAAGACATAACGTGAAACAAGTAGGTTATGTTCTAAGGTCCGAACAAACCTTGCCTTTAATGTTACTTTGTATTAAGGCATTGTAGGGATTCGGTATTACCAAAATCCATTTCCCAAAATAGTTTAGGTTTATAGCTTGTTGAGGGTTGCCTTTAGAACCAGTTATGAAATGTTTTCTTCTGAAGGCCTAGTTTTTTATACGGGTCTCGAACGTCTCTGAGCCATGTTAATGTGGCCGTAGCCTATTAGTTTGGGAGTCTCCCATTGGACTTGCTTTCTCGAGTTATCCTATGATCTGCGCACTGTCTCGAAGAGTGGCTCGATGAAATAGATATGTAGAACGAATACAAGTTGAAAGCAAGAATTTATAGATCTAGTGAAAAATGTAGCTACAAAGAGACATTAATAATTGACCGGGGCAAGTACAATTAATTGATGATAATGAATGGAATATGCTACTGAATTGATACCATTTTGCCCACAACAACAAAATATTCAGTGTATTCCTGCAGGTGGGCTCGGGAGAGGATAGGGTATACGCAGACGTTACTCCTACCTTGTGGAGGTACAGAGATTGTGGACCCTCGGCTAAAGAAAAATCATACCATTCTAGCAAGAACTTTAATTATATCATCCATAGATGGCCTATGAAAAGGATCATCTTCAATACAAGCTTTAGCTAAAACAGCTAAACATAATGCTTCTGCTAACGGGTAATCTTCCATAAGGCTTGAATCAATGAAAATTTTCAATTGTTCAAAGCATCCGCCTTCATTATCTCCCCCTCTCAAAAATGTAATTGAATCCCTCAAAAAATTTCCATCAACATCTTCTTTACCCGATATGAGCTCGAGTAATACAACCCCGAATGCAAAAATGTCCACTTTTTCCGACACTGAGCCATGTACTAGATGCTCGGGGGCAATCCAGCCCCCGAGACTACCAATACTTCCAATTTCCTTCGTCGTTCCAATGACAGCTTTTGCTCCAAAAACAGCCAACTTTGCCCTCCAATTCGGAGTCAAGAAAATATTTTTGCTATTTATGTTCATGTGTGTATAAGGTGGAATAGTACAAAAGTGCAAGTAATGTAACCCTGTGGCAATGTCAAAGGCAATTTGAGTTCTTTTATGCCAACTAAGAGAAGCTAAAGAGTTTGACAAACAATCCCTTAATGTTCCATTTGATGGAAATTCAAACACAAGATAAGATCCTGAAATATCATCTTTACCATAACAAACACCTCGAAGCTTAACAATATTAACATGATTGATTCTTGAGTGTACATCAATTACTTGTTTTGTGTCCTCAAATCTTATTTTCTTGATCAATACTTCAGCATTATCAACACAACCCTTGTATACATTATCACTTATCTTAATTCCTTCACTAAAATTATCCGTCGCTTTTATCAATTCATCTATGTTGTACTCTCCCAAAGAATACTTAATTCCTGCAAGTAAATCAGGAGATAAGCACGAATTCGTGGAATTTCTTGGTGTTGATCCTGAAGTAACAGAACTTTTATGTATCGACGAACGGTTTTTCTCTGCCTTGAATTTCCTTATGACCCTTATATATAAACCACAAGCAACTAAAGTTGCAGCAAACAGGAAAAAGCCAACAACAGACACTGCAATATATAGTTTCTTTAATTTCAGGTTTTTGGATGATTTTGCTACCATTTGTGTTGGTAGAAAATCAGGAGTAGGAGGATCAGAATCATGAATACTGAAATTAATAGATGGTTCTCCTCTTAAGGGAACTAAAATTGTTGTGTTTGAAAAAACAGTTGGATTAAAACTTAAATGGTTAGCACTCCATATATCTTCAACAGAAATATTGAATTTTTCACTTACTTTTCCTGTATCATCTCCTGAAATAAAAGGATATGTGACAAGGTATTTTAATCCAGCATCAAAAACTTTATCAGGACATGCACATTTCAAAGGCACAAGCAACTCTGTACCTTCTTTGATTTCAGAATTTTCATCAGAAATATTGGTTTTCTTGGAAATATTTTCCTCCAAAATTGTAATGGATTTAACTAAACCTTCAAAAACTCCACAAGCAACGTCGTCGAATTTCGTGTTTGTAGGTACATGGTAGCTAATATTAGCTTGAAAGAATTTACCTAAACAAGAACATTGAATTGGAACAATTACCTCTCTACCAATTTCAAGAATCTGCGACGACGAAGTGACATTGTTTAAGGTGAGTAGTACATCAGGAGAAAAACCAAATAAGTAAGAAACATCATAGATTGTTGTGAAATCTTGATTAGCTCTAAAAATCAAGAATGTTTGACAAGAATCCTTTGGAGAAGTACATGTATATCTTGTACCTGGAGAAGTGATATTAGAAAAACATGAGGTTGAATCATAGAACTGTTGGCCATAGATTGAGCCAAAGCAAAACCAAATTACTAGAAGCCATTGAAAATTCATGACATGCAAATTAAAATTTAGATGGTAAGCATTCTGCTCAAGCATTGAAAATATGTCCAATGGCAATGAGATTTAATGGCAGGCCAAGCAATGAAGTATATGAAAGGAATGACCACTAATTTTTATATAAAATTTTATATGAAAGGCAACATCAGCAGACGGCCATTTTGTATCCAACTGTTATCTACTAGTAATTGGTATAAATAGACAAAAAAAAATGTTTGGAATATTTTATGACGTTTGTGATGGAACCTGGATACAAAAAGGCCGCTAGTGTTATTGTCCAACCCACTAGTGATATTGTCCGCTTCGGGCCTAGGCTCACACGGCTTTAAAATGCGGCACTAAAGTCTAAGGTTTGTCTGCTTATATAGCCAACATTTCTCTCGTGTTTTGTCGATGTGGGATTCGCCTATTATGTCATATCCTTTCAAGTTATTGTGCTCTAAATTAATAATTTGTATATATTCATTGGATTTCTTAATACAAATATAAAGATTAAACTAAAGTTATTGAGTTCGATCCAACAGTGTGGCTCCACCCCTGACTAGAAGCCACATGTTGTAACTTCAGTACCAGTATAATTATTATAAGGACATTATCTTATATCAAATAAAATGTTAAATTCAGGAGCGGATCTACTAAGGCCCGTGAGGTGGTATGCCACTGCCACCCGCAAATTTTTATCTAAACCTAATCTATATATGATGTATTATTAGTAATACGTGGATAAGAATATCTAAAGATAAAATGTCATTAAAGTAGACAATAAGCTAATCCTTACAAAATAACCATATATTTTTATTTAGGGATTAGCCAATATTTATTTTGTTCTGAAAATTTAAAATAAAAATCGGACTTTGTGTCCTGAAAAATGTTAAATTGAAATACTAAAATTCAAAACACATTAACTATTTTCTAAATAGCGACTCTTTAGAATAACTGCATTTCTACCTAAATAGTGAAATTCTTACTGGAAATTAACCACAATTTTATGTCACTTTGACCGCCTTAAATGACACCTTTCTCTTCGCACCTCCTTCTCTATGGTGTATATCGGACAGTAAAAATATCAATGCAAAAGAGTATTTAATTAAATAGTTTCACCATGCTTCAGTATATGTCATATACTTTTTTTTTCGCTATCGAAAAATAAATGACACGCTTTAAATTAAAAATAATTAACTTTTTTATTTTCTATTTTATATTAGTTGTGAAACTTTTATTGCCACATAAATATTATGACATGTTAAAAGTAACAAGTTTCAAATGTTTCATAGCTACATAAATACTAGAGCATATATATTAAAGACCATAAATTCTAAATATTTCATTTCTTTCCTAAATCTTCGTGTCATTTTAAATTATATATAATCATATAAGCTGATAAACTATACTTATATCAAATGAGTCATAAATTTAAGGGGGAAAAAATTCATAATTAAAATTTGGATCCTATTTCAAGAAACTGCTCACGAGAAAAAAAATGATGTCGACAAGTTTATAAGGCAATATATAACGATTTATGAAACTAATTTATGGATTATAGTTTAACATTTAATTTTTTGAACTGTGATTTGGAATTCTCTTAATTTTCTATTTCCTTCATCAGGAAGTTTTATATATGAGTTCTAGTGTGCCTTATTGAATATTTAATTATTTTACATTTTATTTAAATTTCACATAAAATAACATGCATATTATATAATTATTGATTTGATGAATGCACTGAAATGCAGTATAAGACATGTGAAAAACTTATCGTCCATTGTAGTTAAACTAGCTACCGATCGAGTTATAAGCGTACTATCCAATCTTAGAGCCAGTTTGGACATAAGATTTATTTCAATTTTTTTCAAAAAAGATTCAGTTTTTTAAGAAATCGGCCATAAAATTTTTAATTTTTCACTTGAAAATAAATTTTGAAACTTTTAAAAACTCCAAAAAGTTATTTTTCAAAATTTTCACTCAAATCACTCACAAAACTTCAAAAATAACCCAAAAATATTCATGTCCAAAAACAACTCTAATTTTCAAATACCATTTTCACTTAAATTTTCTTTTCTCTTTAATTTTTTGGAACTTTATAATTCGTATGTCCAAACGTCCACTTAATAATTTTGATCATATAAAGTGCTATTCATGCCCACATCCATTATTATAATATAATTTTGAGTAGTTGGGTCACTTTAGTGGTGTGCTCTTTCAATCAAACAAAGCAATTTAGGCCAAATACATGAGGATACCTTAAAGTTAGGCACAATTTTTTATTTAAACATTTCAATTAGAGCTTGTTCCTTAGACATTCCAACAAGATATAAAGTGTGTCAATTAAACACAAAACGCTAACATGGCAAAAGATGTGTTCCAAGAATTTCGTAGGGGCGTGAACTGATCTGAATACTCCATACTGTTACACGGTGCCTTCTTGAGATTCTTTGGAAGGGCGATGTAAGGCTAAGCAACTGATGTCAGGGTGGTTGTTGTCCGCCGAGTGAGGTCCCCTCCACACGCTAGACGAGATTGTCAGTGTCGCGCGGGAAAATCAATGCCAACAATTGAGAGAACAGTAATGGGAATTGAATAAAAGCTTGGTTGCATTAATGAAAGCTATTACAAAAAGAAGGCAACGCGGTGTCGAGGGGTAGAGACACCAGTACATAGAATTGCTTGCTAGAAATTTTTGAATGCTTGATACCCCCTAATAATGCTTTAAAAAAATAGACCAAAGTTACATGAGTAGACCAAACTACGCTAGAGAAACATAATGAAAGTACATGGAATAAAACTACTCTATATTTATAAGGAAAAGGACTTAGTTTTCTACAAAGGTAGAAACAGGTCTGTTGGCAGCAACTTTATCTCAGGCATCACGATCTGCGCGCGCGACTCTGTTGGTAGTTGTTTGCGGCTGGGCGCTAGCGAGGGAAATCGGTGGGGCGACAGAGGCACATGCGCACTTGTCACTTGGAGCGGCCAAGACCACGGGGTCGTCCGTGGCGCTAGGCGTTGGGAGGCTTGATGGGATTCTACGGGGCGCGTCCAAGGGGTCATGGGGCATGGCTGGAAAGCCGCCCATGACATTCTCCCCCACCTGAGTTGGCGACGTCCTCGGCGCCTTGCTTGACAAATAATCTTCAGTCAGACTCTTGTAGGCTTTGAGGTTTGTCCCCCTCTCCCAAGTGTTCTTCTCTGCATCACACCCTTGCCATTTTACTAAGAACTCTTGGTGATCCTTCCTGGAGGCATGAATTACCCGATCATCAAGAATAGCTTCAGCCCGCCCTTTCCCGGTTGAACCGGAGCCTCGAATACTGGTATTGTGAGTTGGCTCCGTGAAGGATCCTCCGTGTCTTCCCGAAAAGGTTTCAATAGACTGACATGGAAGATGTGATGGATTTTCCACCAAGCTGGGGTATCCACCCGGTATGCAACTTTCCCAATGCGCCTTACAATAGACAAAGGTTCAATATATTTTTGCAACAGGTCATAGACCCCTGGAAATAAGTACCGCCTTGGGATTTTGACCATCATTTTGTCTCCTACTTGGTATTCAACAAAGCGACGATTCTGATTAGCATGCCTCTTCATTCGCTTTTGGGCTTTAACCAAATAGCTCCGCACTATCTCCATATTCTGCTTCCATTCTGTTGAGAAGCTAGTAGCACGAGGAGATTTTCCCATGTTTGGTGCATTCACGGTGTGTGGGAGTAGCGGTTGTTGCCCGGTAACAATTTCAAAAGCGCTTTTGTTTGTACTAGAGCTCTTTTGTGAATTGAAACACAGTGGGCAACATCTAGAAGCTTCACCTAATTCTTCTGCGATACGGTAACAAAATGGCGGAGATATTCCTCCAACATACCATTGAACCACTCCGTCTGTCCATCGGATTGTGGATGAAAACTTGAGTTGTGACTCAATTTTGACCCGAGGCACTTAAATAGTTGGGTCCAAAAGTTGCTAGTGAAGCTTGAATCGCGATCACTAACAATGTCTTTGGGCGGGCCCCAATATTTGACGACATGAGAGAAGAAGAGTCGAGCTGTATCTTCTGCTGATATATATTATGGTGCTGTAATGAAGGTGGCATACTTTGAAAACCGATCCACCACAACCAGGATAGTTGTGAGATCTCCAACCTTGGGCAATCCGGTGATGAAATCCAGAGACACGTTTTCCCAAGGTCTCTTTGGAACAGCTAGAGGTTCCAGGGAGGCCCGCTTGTGTCAAGCGGTCGGACTTGTCCTTCTGGCATACTAGTAAGTCCTCACATACTGCGCGACGTCGTCGGCCATTTGGGGCCAATAATATGCACGGCGAAGCAATGCCATGGTGCGTTCTTCGCCGGGATGGTCGGCCCACAGAGTGTCATGACATTCCGCCAAGAGAGCTCTTCTCAGATCTCTTCCCTTTGGAACATAAAGTCGGTTCCCTTTTACCTTCAGGAAACCATCCTTCATATAGAACTGGCGAGTCTTGCCCTGTCCTACTAGATCAACCAAATACTGTGCAGCGGGATCCTTGATGAGTAGATCATGTATCTGGTCTTTAATGGTGGTGGATACTCCGCTCCCCCTTAGGGTGGCGAGTAGGCACACCGATGCTAGGTCCGCTCTGCGACTGAGCACATCATCCATATGATTAGACTTCCCACTCCGGTACTCCAGGTTGAAGTTAAATTTCGCTAGGAGTTCCTGCCATCGGGCCTACCGGCCATTCAGCTTCGGCTGGGTCATGAAATGACTAACAGTTGTGTTGTCTGTCTTGACCACAAACGGTGATCCAAGTAGATAATGCCTCCAAAGGCGTAAGCAATGAACGACAGCCAATAATTCTTTCTCGTGAGCGTCATAGCGCCGTTCTGCATCCTTCAGCTTCCGGCTTTCGTATGCTACGGGATGCCCGTCTTGTAGTAAGACCCCGCCAAGAGCATAGTCGGAAGTATTTGTTTGCACCTCGAATGGCTTTTCCAAGTCAGGAAGGGCCAAAATAGGGCTACTAGACATAGCCGCTTTTAATGCATTGAAGGCCTCCGCTCGCCTAGGACCCCAATCCCAAGGCGTGACCTTCTTGAGGAGTTCAGTTAATGGTACTGCGATGAGGGAGTAGTTCTTCACAAATCGCCGATAGAAATTGCATATGCCAAGGAATGCCCTCAAGGCGTGGATATCCTTGGGTGGCAGCCAATCTGTGATGGCTTGGATCTTTTGCTGGTCCATCTTGATCCGCTCTTCCTCAATGACATGCCCGAGGAAGTTGATCTGTTTCTGAGCAGAGGAGCACTTGGATAGCTTTGCGTACAATTCATGCTCCCGCAATCGGGCTAATACCTTCCGTAAGTGCTCCAGGTGTTCTTCCAGTGTCTGGCTATAGACCACAACATCATCCAAATAGACCACCACAAATTCATCAATGTACTCTCGGAAGACCTGGTTCATCAGGGTGCAAAATGTGGCTGGGGCATTAGTCAAGCACCTTTTCCCCTTCTTTTCAGACACTTCTTTTTCTTTCTCCTTTGTCTTCTCTACTACTATTACCACCTCCCACCATATTTTATTCCTCCTAATGTAACGACGCCGCCGGTCGTTTTGAGTGTTGTCACCCAGTTTTCCCCATTTACTGCTTATTCTATGCTAAATTGCTGATATGTGACTTTCCGAGGCACTTGCTGTGGTTCGGAGATATTTCCAAATGAATTGGGATACTTAGTTCCAAGGTTGAAAGCTTAAGTTGAAAGAGTTGACCGGATATTGACTTATGTATAAATGACTCCGGAATGGAGTTTTGACGGGTTTTGATAGCTATGTAGGGTGATTTTGGACTAAGGAGTGTATCCGGATAGGTATTTGAAGGTCTGTACGTGATTTTGGCTTGAAATGGCGAAAGTTGGAAAATTTAAAGTTTGGAAAGTTGAGAAGTTTGACCAAGGTTGAATTTGTTGTTACTGGGCTTGGATTTTGGTTCCGGAAGTTGGAATAGGTTCGTTGTGTCATTTATGACTTGTGTGCAAAATTTGAGGTTAATCGGAGTTGATTTGATAGGTTTCGGCATCGATTGTAGAATATGAAATACGTTAGTCTTCACTAGGCTTGAATTGGGGTGTGATTCACATTTTTGATGTTATTTGATGTGATTTGAGGCCTCGAATAAGTTCATATCGTTTGTTTAGACTTGTTGGTATTTATGGTTGAGGTACCGGGAGGGCTCAGGTGGATTTCAGATGGTTAACGTATCAAATTTTGGACTTAAGAAATGGGTGATGAGTTCATGACTGGTGTGATCGCACCTGCGAAGTGCGACGCTGCAGGTGCATGGTTGTATTCGCAGAAGAAAATTTGGGTGAGTTGGGGGAGTTGCGCACGTGCAAGGGGATTTTTGCCCCTGCGAGTTCGCAAATGCGGACAGAGGATTTGCAAAAGCGAGAATGGGCTGGTAAGGCAGGTTCGCAAAAGCAAAAGTTTTTCGCAGTATCACACTCGCATGTGTGAACCTTGGAGTCAGGTGCGAATGTTATGGACTTATGTGACTTCCGCATAAGTGGGATTATTATCGCATAAGCGATTACGCAGATGCGGAGTTCTGGCCCGCATGTGCAATAGCAGTGGGCGGAATATAAGTCGAAGGGTTCCGAGGTTTTTATCATTTTTGGACTTTGCAAGCTCGGTTTTAAGGAGATCTTTGAGAGGGGTTTCAAGTGATTTCTTGAGGTAAGTCACTTTTGATCATTTTTATGCAATAATATTGATTACCCATTGAATTTCTCACCTAGTTTGTGTGTTTTTAAGGTGGAATTTTGAGAGTTTTGAGGTAGAGATTGGAGGATGAAATTTGGGAGTTTATGTGACTATTTAGTATCGTAATTTGGTAAATTTGGTATGGTTGGACTTCTGGTTGAATGAGTGTTCAGATTTTGTAACATTTATCGAATTCCGGAATGTGAGCTCGCGATTGAATCTTTGAGTTGACTTTTTGACTTTTGATTAAGAACTTACCATTTTCATATGAAATTAATTCCTATGGCTTCGAGTTCATTGTATCGAATTGTTTGTGGTTAGATTCGAGGCGTTCGGATGCCAATTCTCTAGGCAAGGTCCTACTGGAGTAGAGAGTCGCATGGTTTGAGGTAAGTAACACTTCTAAACTTGATTCTGAGGCTATAAATCCCCCACATTATGCGTTATATGATTGGTGTTGAGGTGACGCGCATGCTAGGTGACGACCGTGTGGGCGTGCACCATATATTAATTGTGATTAAGTCGATTCCGTAAAACTGTGTAGTTATCTTATATGAATATTTTATTGTACTCTATGTGTTAGAGCACTTGAGCTATGATTTATGGTAGGAAGCATGTTTAGGCTATATACCGGTACTATTAGGACCCACAATGATCGCTATTTGTTGTTGAATTATTTGTATATTTGTAGTTATGTACGAAGTCGCATTCATCATTGCATATCATATCTCAGTCTCTGTTATCATATATTTGTCACATCATGTATCATTGATTTGGGTTACTTGGCATGAGTGTTGTGAGCTCGAAAGACTTGAGAGATTGATGACTGAGTGAGGCCGAAGGCCTGTTTGTGATAGATAATGATGGGATCTGGATGCACGCCATATCGGGTACTATTGACTCATGATGAGATGGGTCTACACGTCGCAACATGCATTATTGATTCACGATGGGATCGAGCTGCGCACCGCAACGGGATTTATTAGCGCTTGGGCAAAATTCGCCCCTCCGGAATCTGAATTAGGATCAATATTTCCAACAGATGAACATGAAAAGATTAAGGAAGTGGGGCTCTTTTAGTTTAAACCCAGATTGATATACATGGCGTTAAAAAAGACACGAGGCAGGTTTTTATTTCCTTGATTTTACATGTGGGAAGCACTTACGAACACGCGCCAATTTTTTTTTTTTTTTGGACTGAGAATTTTGTGTTTAATTGACACATTTTATATCATATTGGAGAGTCTAACAGGAACAAGCTCTAGATGAAAAATTATGCCAATTTTAAGACTTTCTATGTATTTGGCCAAGCAATTTATGCAAAATCAAACTATTTTTTCTTCTTCTTTTAATTCTAATGCAGCTTAGAGGACTAATTTTTCACTAAACCGAACCAAAGTCACTAAATTATATTTTATAATGAAAACAAATGAATTTTTAGTTTTAGTTAAGTATCATAAAAATCATCAATTTTTTTAAAAAATAAATGGGTTAATCTTATTTGAGTATCACATATATAGCTACTAGAAGCAAACAAAAAAACAAAAATTTCTTCCTTGTTATAAATAGAATTCTATTTAAGGTGAATGTTATAAATAGAATTCTATTTAAGGTGAATGTCTATATTTTAGAGAGATTTTAAGGTTTGTTACTTGGTGGCTAAATCACTTTTTCCCTATAAATAGAGCGGTTCTATTCCATTGTAATTGATCCCAAAACAATAAGAATTCTCTCTCTATACTTTTCTCTACAATACTCTTCTTTTTCTTTTATTATTTTATAACACGTTATCAACACGAGACTTTAACCAATTGAGTAGAAGCTTTGGGATTGAGCATAATGATTGTCAATTATTCCATGAACTTCCTTCATGATTAAATTCTGGATTTGAGGTAAGTATTTTACTTTATATTTTTTGTTTTAAATTCTTGAAATTCTATAATTTGATTTTAAATGCAATCAAAGACGATAAACTTTGATGATAACTCTTATAGAGTTTGCAAGAAGTTATAACCACCCGAAGTAGTAAAATTTCTATGCCTTGTCGTGATCAAATTCATGTATGATTGTGAGCAAAGAAGTGAAAACCCGTCCCATTGGATTTTCTTCATTCTCATTCCTCTTAAGAGAATGTGATAAGTCTGAAATAAGACAAAATTATTACCATGAAGGTATAGATGTGTACGTGGCAATCGACGAAATTATAATCGTTATAATTGTGTAATGAGAACAATAAAGATTCTCAAAATAACCCTTCATTCTGTGAAAATAATATTTGTCATCGATTTGACATGAGCTTTTGTAAAGCACATACATATGATTATGGTCCATTCATGATGTGAACGTGACAACATCTGATTTACGAATACATATTCATTCTTCGAAGAATATGAACGTGATAGTGGTAGTGGATATACAACACTCACCTCTAGAAGGAGGTTTGAGATGATATAAGAAAATAATGTCATTATTATGGCATGAATGGTCATTGGTCACGTACCTATTGTACGCCAAAATATTTTGGCAATGTGATTACTAAAGGATAACAGTAATGCAAGAAACAGATCTTGCATATAATTTTGACAATGACCATAATTTATAACTTTTTCTTTAAAAGTGATATTCACGTAAGGATGTTGATATAGTACCAAATTAATTGAGAGCTCTGGAAGAGCCAATTATTATTATTTTGGAGGAATACAATTGATTATCATGTCAATTTATTGTGTTGTAGTAAGACTCAAAGAAACTTATTGAGTTTCTAAAATATTCGCGAAAGCGGTTGGTTATATCGAGACTATAAATAAAGAAAATATTTAATATCTTTTATTACTACAACTTGTAGCGGTGTAATATGTATGTAAAAAATTACCCGCTTTATTCTATAGTTTGGACTACACAAATAAAAGAATACCACAATAAAGTGGATGCTTATTGATATAAAAACCCATATCATAATAAACTTAGAGTTTATTGATAATTGCACATGTTATTGTGTAAACCTGAATTTTATCAATATTGATAATTTATTCAGTTGGCATAATTGGTATAGCCATATCAATTTAAGTATGATGTGCAAAAATAAAAGAGAATTCACATGGATAAATATTAAAGAACGAGAAAGTTCATTACGAATTCTCTTATTTTGCTTGTTCTCGCGATTATTATACCAACTAAAATTGGGATTGAGTCCCTTGAATTATGGAATTTATCAAAGGTGAATATGGACCCATTCACCTATCACGTATGCCACATAAGATGCATATGAGATGGTTACATGTGCGATTATTACTAACCCGCAACGTGGTGTTTGCGAGGTAACTTGCTCAATAATTTAATTTAGAGCATATTCCAAATTTTTTATTCAAGATAGTTCATCTTGATAAGTTGGTTTACATCACAGTTGGTTTAGCAAAATTATTTATTGAGTGACTCAACTTAATAGCTAAACTATTGCTTATGAGAACAAAGTTATCTATATCAATTTGATATACATTATATATGAAAGTATATTACATTCTTCCCTCACAAGTGCTTCAGGGTCAGGAACCAAATAATTCCATCGTATTATTATTAATGTGCAGTGTGTATTTTGATTAGCACCGTAACACACAAAGATGGATTTCTAAAATTGAGGAATCAAGTTAGTTTTTCTAATATGAGGAAAAGACATGATACAACAGTTGAGAAAAAGTTACATGGTATGAATTATCATTCATACATCTAGATCCTCGAAAAAGATAATATGAACTTGAAGTTCATAAAAAGATATTCATTTGCAATATATTGCAAAGCATGCCAGACACATTTGTTGACCCAAATAAAGTAACTATATTTTCACTGAAAATTCTCATATTAGAATAAGTCCTAGAAGGACAAAGTCTATGGTACGCTTAAAGCATATAAACAAATCGGTTTCAAATAGAATTCCTGATAAAGAAGATGAGCAAATGATCAAAATGATCATAATAAGGAGGCAAGTGATCTAGAAGATCACATGGCATAACACTTCATAAAATCTCAGGAGAAGTTCAAGTACCTGAAAATATGAATGAAGAGATCTCTATGTTATGTCTTTATGAAAAAAATATTGGAACCGATATAAAATGTTCGTCGTCGACATATATGATAGCGCTAAGTATAGATGAGGATCTTAAATATGTCATATATAGACACAAAAATATTGGCCGAATGGAAGAGACAAAATTCGAATAGAATTGGTTTCATATGAAAGACATGTAATTTTGGACTTGCAGTGCAAACACTTGAAAGTATAAAGTCAATGGTGTGCGCAATCACATTTATCTATCTTATATGTTTAGCATGACATAAAAAAACTTGATATGCATCTAAAGTTTATTCATATGGCTTATATGATTTAACTTATATGACAATCCATGAAGAACTTAATTTGCTTAAAGCATATAAAATTCATGGTCATGAAGTACTACATCCTAACTACAATTTGTGCACATTTTTGTCTTGCTATAATTATAAGCATGATAATGTGACAATTGGAATTTTCAAGGTGCAACATATTCATTGAAGTTAATATGGATGATTTATTCATCAAATATTTGCTGACGTCAACCTTCAAGAAGCTAGTGTACAAGATTGGGATGCGAATACTCAATGATGTGAATTGATGCTTTTACCAGGGGGAGTTAATGGGCGTTGCACTCTTTTTTTACCAACAAGGTTTTGTCCTACTGATTTTCCTTACAAGGTTTTTAATGAGGCAACTAAAAGACATAAAGTTAGATATGTGTATTCTTTTTCCTTTACTAAAATTCTTTTCCCACTGAGTTTTATATTAGTTAAGGTTTTAACGAGACACATTATTCGTTGAATAAATATTCAAGGGGAGTGTTATAAATATAAATCTATTTAAGGTGAATGTCTATGTTTTAGAGAGATTTTAGGGTTTGTTACTTGATGCTAAGTCACTTTTTCCCTATAAATAGTGGAGTTGTATTCCATTGTAATTGATGCTAAATCAATAAGAATTCTCCCTCTATTCTTTTCTCTGCAATACTGTTATTCTTTTATTGTTTTATAACATTCCTTGACACTTATTTTTAAATTAATCTAAAAAAATAATAATATATTTTTATGTTTTATATTATTTTAGATCAAAAGTTTTAAAAATATTGTTTTCTTAAACTCTGTGTGCAAAATACTATGTTTAGATCTATAACATTTTTATACTTTTATGATACTATAGCAAAATATAATGAGTTTGGTGATATTTAGCTAAGTTGAAACAGCGGGAAAAAGTGGAACGCCGGGCGGATTATCCGGAATTTCGATTTATGAGTTGCAAAAGTTGGAACGATTTGACTGAAACTTCAGCCATTGAACGAGTGTGCTAGTAGTACATACACCACACTGATTTAGGGTTTTAAAGTAAGTTTCTTCTTTGATTTTTGCTTAAGTTTCTTCTTTGATTTTTGCTAGTAACTGAATATAGTTCAAAAGTTCATAGTTTCTTAAGCATTTTCAACAGTGGAGCTTAATCTTATAATGCATAGTGTTGTTTATTTTTTTGGTCAAATCCTTTAAGAGCTTACATGCAGGCAATTAGACTTTACGGAATAAGCAAATCTTGATTTTGAATAATGATACTACACAGGAAATTGCTTTGTTACGAGTGACTGAAAGTCAGATTCTTTTGAAATTTGGGGTCAACTGGTTTTCTGGGCCATTTATTTTATTTTTTTAGTTTTATGTTTTAAGAGATCTGAAAATAAAACACAAGATATTGTTATTTTCTTCTATTCAAATTGTGAATGTGTTATGTTGAACCATTTCCTTATTATATTAAGGAAATAGCTTTTTGTAATTCTTCTGACCGATTGGGCATGCAACTGAATTTTTGGGTCAGGGTTGGTGGGAGGGGTTCGAGCCGTGGAATCAGTAGCCATCAATTGCTTGCATTAGAGAATGCTGCCTACATTCCACCCCACGGGGTGCGGCCCTTCCCGAACCCTGCGTGAACATGGGATCCTTCGTGTACTGAGCTGCCCGATTGGTGCCGGTAGGGGGAAAGCTGGTAAACTGTTTCCAAGACAATGAAATAGGTTCCTGTATAATTGCCATTTATTGGATTCTATTAAAACAGGCAACTTTCAGTGGGCTTATGCTAATTTGCATAGAGCCTTGTTGCAGGATGGCTTTTAATCCGCACCTTTCTATTTTTAAGCTTCAACTGTTAGTCAGGGAAGCATTGTTTTTTTTTTTTTTTTTTTTTTGCATTTGGATTATTTGCACTGTGAGTACTTGGTATAGTAAGAATCATCCGACGTAATTTGAGGTTTATTTATCACAGCTGAAGATGGCTAATGATGCTACATCTGGGAGAAAAAATAAGGACAGTGAGAGTAATAACTCAGAGAACAAACTGGTTGGTAAAGGATCATCAAGTCGCGGTTCTGGAAAGACAGATGGATCCACACGAAGCTCAGTTCAGGAAACCTCATTGAAACAAAAGGCTTTAAGCCCTGCAAGTACAAGGAAGTCTGAGCGCCTAGAGATGCGTACACCATCTACTCCTCCTGCTAAGAGGAAATCTGTGAGACTTGAACAACAGAATAATCCGACACCTTTAAAAAGGTCTGAGAGGTGCTCTACTACATCAAGATCAAGTTACTTAGGGAGAGAATCCAATTTGTCTAGTACAAATAAGGAGGAGAACCGAGAGAAGACTGCGAAGAAGCTGACAATGGAATTTGAAAATGTTAGCACTAGCAAGCAAAATGCTGCAGCATCTGTTGGCTTAAAAAGGAAGGGACTGGATGGCAGAACTTACAAGTTATTATTCAAAAAGCAAAAGAAAGGAGGTACTGCATCGGGTAAGCCAATTGTTCTCTTAAATTTCTCATTTTCTTGTTTCTGTTTTCCTTGGCCTTTTTATTGTAATAACAAAGAGAAGTAGCACAAGATCAGCACTCTCTTGGGATGCTGGGAAGAGTAAAAGAAGCTTCATGCATTGCCTATAATTTTCATTATGAGTGTTGTTGAAATGCAAGTGTTAAGATTGGTGTGTGATCATGTAAGGTTAGAATTAGATAAAATCAGATATGATCATATTCAGCAAAAAGTGCAAGTAACACATATAGATGATAAAATGAGTGAAGATCGGGTGAGATGATTTATTATTTCCTACGCAGACCTCTGAATGCACTGTTCCATATGTTTAAACTATGATATTCGAATGTTTTAGCTTATCAAAAAAGAAAAATAAAGGATAATTGAAGGTGTTAAATGGGATGATGTAGGGACTATAATATATCTGAGTCCATGCAGATATAACAAAATTTTAACACAATTAAAGTCTTAAAGAAAAAGGTCAATATAGGCGACACCAGTACTTGGGATTAAGGTTTAGTCATGACTCATTACGGTACGCCTATACAAGGTGTTGTATGTATAGAGATGTGTACGTCAATAGAAATCGTAGATAACCTCAAAGTGTTTCAAAACCCCAAGTTATGGAGTATTGGAATTCAATGAGCCCCAATAGAGCGAAATAGACAGTGATTCATGTAGCCTACACCAAGTAGCTTGGGATTGAGGTGGAATTGTTGCTGTTATCATTGTAACGTAAATAGACTTGTTTGTCTGTAACACTGCCTAGCTTGTTTTGTACTTAATTTTGCTTCATAACAGGAACATAAACTCAGACCTCTTTCATAGTTACCTATGTCAAGTTGTTCTTCAGTTGCTGAACAGTAACATCATCAATTCCACAACCATTACCTTACTTATCACAAAAAAAGGAACTGTTCCGCAACTATTACCTTGTTTTAAAAAAAAAAGGAACTATTCCACAACAGTTGCAGTTGTGCTTCCTAGGTTGTTTCTACTTCTAAAATATTTTCATCATGCTGTAAAATAGTTGTAGACGATGTTATATACGGATAAGATGGTGTTCTCCTCTCATACAGTGTATGAATCAGCAAGTTGTTCTTCCATATTTTTATCTGTCAGATGTTTCTGCATCTTATTTGCATTATGTCTTTTGCTTGATGACCTTTGCATGTTGTTAGTACCTACAAGTTTAGACGTTCCTTCAGAAATGTTTGTGACTGGCGTCCCAATGTGTCTCACACACTTATTATTGGGAAAATTGTTATTGTGTGTTAAATCGCTCTGCTGTAGATGAACTGAAATGCACTCAGGCATATATATTCTTACAGCTGTCCTTATGTAGTTTGTTATAAGTTCTATGAAAGTGATGTGGTGCTTCATTTTTCTCTCTCTCTCTCTCTATATATATATCTCTTTTTGGGTGAGGTTCTCCAGAACTGTTATTTTCTAATGGTCTTCTATTGTTGGTACTGGGCCATCAATTGTTGATATCTTGGATGATTTTCTACATCAACTCTTATGAAAGAGTTGAGACGTGCCTTGGCCGTTAACAGATTTAACAATAAGGAATCGAGCTATTTATTTTCTATTCGAGAGTCGAGTTTGCCATTCTACCGTTTAACTCTCATTGGTGGATAGTGTTATTATATGATAGTGACTGGAATCTGACAAATGATATGGAACTCTGGGCGTTCTTTATTAAAATTTCCATCATACATGAATTCTAGTATAGCCTTATGTTCTTCAAGAAATTCCTCCTTATTCTTGAGAAATATTTCTTCTCCTTTTTCAAAAGGCTTTTTGATATCCAAAGGGTATGATCATTTTAAATTTTCTGAATAGGACTACTCATCCGTCGTATTGCACTTATTAGAATGATTATCCTTACTTTCTTCTTTAGGCTTTTTAGCCTAGTACAATTATTAAAGCAATCAAATATCAGGTGCTGCTGCAAATCAATTGTTTTTATCGGTGATTAGTTGAAATTTTAAAATTAATTTTGCGATTGGACTTGTCTTTTGATGGCCGTATTGAAATTATACTTTATTGAAGCTTCATTGAAGAGTTAGATTAACATTGAATGCTGAAGTTAGTAATCTTAACTGTAATTTGATTATTACAAATACTAAATTCATATTTGTTTATCATTTTTCTTACGAATAAAAGTGAAATGTTTAGCAATATTTTATTTTCAGTAAATTGTGCGCTTCACTTATCACTTATTCAAGCCTCATAGACCGTGTTGCTCTTCTGCGCTTTTCGTTTTTTTAAAAACTGCTCAAAAAGAGGTATCTCTTCAGTCAACAATTTTGAATAGATTATCCTCGTGTTAGTATATGTTTGTTGCACCATATATTAACTGTTTCTAGAAGAATATACTCTTGCTGATAGATTACATGTGGCGCCTCTTTAGTAACAGCTGCTAATATGTCTTTCTTGGGTCAGATCATTGTGAAGATGATGGTATTGATGGGGAGCATGGTTCTGGATCTCCATCTAGTTTGTTGCGTGAGGAAGACTTGGTTGCGCCTGGAGAAAGAGGAATCCTATTCAATGAGCAGAAGAGCCTCCATATCCATCTAAAGGCTGAGATTGCAAAACTTTTTGGAGTGATAAAAGTTTCGGTATTGACTTCTATATTACACGTCATATAATTTTTTTAAATCAGTTCTCCGCAGAAGGAAATGCTTATCTCATATCTACAAATGGTGTAAAATGCGTGTACTCTGTAAAATGTTGCAAAAGTGTCAGTTTTCTGTTCAGGTGAAAGGTGTCCTCGGATACTTACTCCTTTGTTTAGAGTTTTGCTAGTGGCTTTAACCAAATTGTTTGAGTAATAAAACATTTACGAGCACTTACGGGACGCCTTGTGTTTGTGTTGTAACTCTTTCTTTAAAGCCCTGTAGCATCCACTTCTTGAAATTGTTCGCACAAAACAGACTATATTAGTTCAGCTCTCTGTTAAGTGGTTAGAAGCGCGTTGACCAAAAACATAAAGGCGCTGCAATTTGAGAACTTCTTTCAGTAACTGTCAATGAGGCTGTCTTACGTTCTACAAATTTTAGATCTTACCTGAATCCAGTACTTATTTTTCACGAATGAAGGTGTTTGGTTAAGCAATCTTAAATTTTATTATTCTCCTATAATCGCGTTGTTCTCCATTGGCTCAAATATTCTTCCTTTTTTGTATGAAAGCTATTTCCATTTGGCTGTCCTCTCTTCCTACATGTTTGGTTATCCAAATTTTCATAAAAGTGTGGCGGCGCCATTTCCTTAACCTGAAAGCGAATCTTACTACGATAATTTGTTCGTCCTTTCTGTTGCATTTCTGCCCCTCACCCCTCCTGAGAGCTTTAGGTTCTTCGATGATGCTTTTGAAAAGCATTTTGTGTTGGCTTATGACTCTATTCTTAAGAAATTTATCTTGTCCTTCCTAATCTGTCATGTCGAACCTCTTATCATGTATAGTTTGTTCTATTTCCCTTTCCCTTTCTTTGGTTTTTGGGTTGGGGTTGTGGGGAGGGCTGGTATGATATATCAGGAGAAAAACTTAAGTTACGTTGGTGCTGTGTTTAAAGGAAAATAAAAAAAGGTATTATGGCAAGACTACCATACTCAACTTCCAACTTATAAGTACTGCTTTTAAAGTCATGACCCCGGTCTTTCACTGTGTTGATATGGCTCTAATATCTAAATGCAGGAAGTCATCAAGCATACTGCAGAAAAATTTCTGGAATATATTATGGAGAATCATCGTGTTAGTAAGGAACCTGAAACAATTTTGCAGGCTTTCCAGATATCTCTGGTTAGTATCTTTTGTTCATCCGCTTTAAATGTCTCTTTGCTTGTCTTTTTTATTCTTAGATTATACTAATTATGTAAATCATAATTTTACCCTTTCTGTGTTGAATATCATATATACATAATTTTATATATGTGGTGACAAATACTTGTGGATATAATTGTATCAGGATTGCAGTGACAAATATTTGTAGATATAATCGTATTAGGAAATTTTCTTTATCTGGCTGCTATTACTACATGTTGTATCTGCCTCTTTTAAATTTTCTTTGAGCCGGGGGTCTATTGAAAATAGCCTCTCCACCTTCACAAAGGTCGGGGTAAGGTTTGCGTACATAGTACCCTCCCTAGACCCTACTTCGTGTGATTACATTGGGTATGTTGTTGTTATTGTTGGATTTGATAATACCATTAGGAAACTTGCCAGCAATTTGAATGGTCTTTCTTGTGGACTGATGAAATATAAATTTCACCTATTTTTGACACACACATATGCACATATATAGTAATAAAGTACGTCTGGCATGTTTCATACTTCAAGTTCGAACGCATCTCTTTTGGGCGTGGGACTTTTGGAATGCATAGATTGGATGGCATCAGTTCAAACACTTCTCAGCTTCATAAGTGCTACAAAAGACTTTCATATCCAACAAAAACTTCAAGTTTCAATGTAAATCATGTCTAACCCAATGCTAGGCTCTTTTGAAGTTTTGGCAGAACTAAGGCAACTTCTAACTGAAGATTTTTGCGGATTTCTTTGTGTTGTTTCTTCTGATTTACATTTTAATTTAATTTTTGGTGCTTTGCAGAACCTGAGGTCAAGAAAATTTGTTTGCTCCTTGCCTCTATATCCATCAGCTTACGTGTTTCTGCTTTTACGTATCGTACTTATAACTCTTTTAGTTTCAAATCCTGCTCTAAACTCTCCTCTTTATTTTTTCTTTCTCTATGTGCAAGTAACTCTAGCTATCGATTATTTCCAATAGTACTTTGCACAAATGGGATTTTATACTGGAATCACTTTTCTCGCGAAAAAGAAAAGAGAGAAAACTAGTTACTGTTCACTTGTGGAGGTTACAAGTTTAACATGCTCAATTTTTGGTAATGGGAAAGTAGTCGTTAATTAGTGTATAAAAAAGCTTTGTGGAAAAGGTATTGTCTCATTTCACAACTCTCTTTGCATCCTGAGATATCCTTATTGTTGCGTTAAATTTACATGTTCATTTTAGTAAATTTACTGAACTTGTGTTTTCATTGATGTCTACTGTAATTGTCAGTCTTGGATCGCAGCTTCAATCGCGAAGCAAAAGATTGACAAAGACAATATATTCTTGCTCGTAAAACAACAGTTACAGTTTAGATGCACTAAAGAAGAGGCAAACAGTGTCTATCTGAAGCTGCGTTCCTTAAAGAAGATATTTTTGCAGAGATTGGATCAGAATGCTCCAAGATATCCTATATCATCAGTGAAATCTGTTAAAGAAGAGCCATATAAGGGAAGCATGTCGCAAGCAGTAGTATCTACCCCACTGAACGTGAAAACCGATATCAAAGACAGGTTACTAGATAAAGGGTTCAGTGGAGAAGGCAGTGTAATTCCTGAGGAAAAACTTATGGATAGTCAAAGGGAAAAGGTCTTTAAGGAGGTTCAGTGCAGACGTGACCGGCAAATATCCATGCTGGGACAAAAGCAACAAGAAAAAATTGAGGAGTTCCATAGAATCTGGGAGAGGAAAAAGGAAGAGCTAGAGAAGGTGTACAGAATGGAGATAGCTGTTCTTCGCTCTATACATGGTCAGACCGCAGCAACTACGGATAGACAAAAAGCATTAGAAACTGAGTTTGCACGAAAAATGGAAGAGCACAAATGCCAAAAAGACAAGCAACTCAAAGAGCTTGAGGCTAATTTCTCTGCTATGAGGAATGAGGAGATGCGTAATTCCCATTTGCTTGGATCTGATTCTGGGGATGGCATGGGGTGCTCCGAGGATAGTTTAAATGTCTCTGACAGTAATCCCAAGACTGTTACCCCTGTATGTGGACAGCATGTTGAGTTACAGTGTCCGGACAATGTTGTCTCTGGCATGCATTGTGACTTGACAACATCTGATGCACCTGCATCTTCTCAAGACGAGTGCCACGTTCTTCCTGTTCTATCTCCTAATGTCTTAGAAGCTTCAGTTTCAGAAGAGCAAGCTGAGATCACCACCACAGGGAGAACATTGGTTGCTGCAATTGAGCAGTCTGATGAAGCAGGCAATTCAGGTGGCAGTGGAGAGGAAATTGCTTGTAAGGTTCCTCTGCTTTCCGAAGAACATACTGGTGAAGTCGCATCAGACAAGCGAAGTCAAGACTGTTCATCGGAAATATCTGAAGCTCCTCTTAACAAAGTTGTGGGACATGATCAAATTTCTGAAATAAATAACATTAATCAAGAACTGGGTACAGAAAATATTGTTCCGGAAAATAATTCTGATTCGCCAACTGTTGATGGAAACCAGAGAGACGAAATTAGCTCCATTGATGGAAACCAATTAACTCCAGAAGAATCGCCAGCAGACTTGCCTTGTTTAGAAGCAGTTCCTTCTTCCGATAATGCTTGTTCTTTGCGGCAAAATTCAGTATGTTTGCTTTTGTGTTGCATGTTTATATGATGCATGTGTGGGATCATTCTGTTGTCTGTTTAGGTTCTAAATCTGGATACAAGTAGTATAAGGCTTCGGGGGGGGGGGGGGGGCAGGTAAAAAGGTCACAAAAAGAGTTTTTGTGTTCGTT
>ML254460.1:0-51128 GCA_005239495.1 Nicotiana undulata | reverse complement strand
GGGGGGGGGGGGGGATATAGTACAGGTTCATCAGCCAGGATTTTGTGCCTTTTATATATACCCCTTCCTGACAAGCTATTCTCTTCCTGTTCCCCAGCTAGCGGAGGAGTTCTTCCACTTTTACAGTGTTTGCCCGACACAACTCTCCCCTTATTTATATAAGATTTTCCTGATGCTGGCTAAGTATGCAGAACATGCGAGCTGTGAGGTCAACCTCCGCCACCTGTTCTCGCCTAGCTTTTTTAGAGGCACTCTGATACACTTACGGCATCGTGGAACGATGGGTTGGTGGCCGGGATGGATGATAAAGTAAATCGGCTGTTCTGGCGCAAATACTTCTTCGTCAGAACCGATCACCTAGTGGTGGACCCGACCGGGTTCCCTGAAAAGTGGAATTACAATCGTAAATATCTTGTCGTACCGTTTATTATTTTCTCTTTATTTCCTCTTTTCCTTTCGCTCTTCGACCCACTCATGGTTTCCTTATTTTTAGTTGTGAGGCGTTCTCCTTCCCTCGTCTTGGATATCGAGGATTGGGTGACTCGCGTGTTACCTCACACCGTGGGGATCCGCGATTGGGCGTCCTTTCACAAGCACTTTGGGCCCAAGACTTCGTCTCGTAAGTGTTTCTACTTTTCGACTTAGCTTCGCTCTCTATCATTCTTTGACTTGACCTCTCTTTGGTGCTAATTCGACAGGTTTCCAAAAAGACGAAGGCTCCCGTGCTTGCCTTTCGTCAGGCGGTGACCTCGGCCGCGATGGGGTTCGCTCTAGTTGAGTATGTACGAGGTCAGGCTCAAGCTCCACAAGTGAGGGACTCCACCTCTCAAGACGTTGCCATCCCAGATGAGGTCTCTTCTCAGCCGACCTTCCGTCTTGTTGACGAGTCACCTCGTGGTGAGGAATCGTTGATGAGGAAAAGATGGAGAGTGGAGATAGGGAAGGCCGTTACTAATGAAGAACCGGAGAGAGTCATGGCTTTAGAGGTAAGGTCGGGGTCTTCGCCACTTGTGGAGGCGTCTCTTACAACAAGTGCTGCTATAGAGAAGAGGCCCTCTAGGGTTGAGGGGATTCGTAGTGGCGAAGAGCTCGTGCAGGCTGTTGAAAGGTGGTTCCTCATTGGCGACCGTGAGAGGTAGTGATGTCCCTGCAGGGGACGTCGATTCTGGCTCTGACATCGAACCTGAGGAGGTACGGACTTTCATAGAGAGGGCTACTCGTGTGGAGATAAGGACGAAAGGTCCTAATTGGCACAAAGTCATTCCCGTGAATTACAGCCTCCTGGTCGACTCAGAATGGGTGGCGCCGTCCTTTACTCCATTGTGTGTGGAGGCAGAAAACATGACGTTGCAGACGTTGAATGATACCGACTTGTCTTTTTAGGCATATCGGGCATGGTTTTGAGGGTGAGTTTTCACTTCTTTTCTCCTGAGCTTTTATATATTTCATAAGCGTCACTTTACTTTGGCTGACTTGCCTTCTTTTGCACGTCAGACCCTCATCCTGGAGATCGAGCGTGACCGACGAGAGGAGGAGAGGGTTACTCTCTATAGGAGGATGGAGTCTAAGTATAGAGAGTACCGTACCAAGTATCGGAAGATGGTCAGGAGTGTTGGAGAGGATGGTTAATTCCGAGAGTTGCTCAATGAGATAGGGAGGAAGGACGAAGAACTGAAGGAGAACGATGAGGAAATCATGAAAGCCATTGGCCGATGCAGCGTGTTGGAGGAGACGATGAGGTCTAAGGAAGACAAACTTGAATTGGGTAAAGAGGTAATGGCCGAGAATGCAGATTTCCAGGCACATGTAGCATCCTTGAAGGCCGAGCTTGAATAAAGCGAGTCCAGGGCCACTGACTTGAGGGAGGAATTGAGCCTTAGGGTCGTAGAGCTGAATCTAGCCGATAGGACCAGGATGGCTGCAGTGGCGAAGACAACAGCTTTGGCGGGTACCTTGCGTGTTTGTAGATCCAAGCGGGCCAGTGAGGCAGAGGCGTCATCATTCAAGGTAGCGAGGTTGGAGGAGCAGGTTGGGAATTTGGAGGGGGAGTTATCTGGGCTGAATGAGCAGATTGTCATCTTGAAGGCCGAGAAGGAACAACTGGCCCAACCGTCTACTTCTCAAGATTATGCCGATCCAAGTGTATCATGTGAGCTATACGAGATGTGGGTTCAAGACGAGGCCCAAATTGATGTGTACAAGTCTTTGAGGGATTCCTGGAAGGTTTTCAAGGAAGATCTTGCAGGCGTTCGTGTCAAGGCACATGCAGCTCGTGAAGCTCGTGGTTATGAGCTTGGTACGCCCGACGGGGCCGATGATAATGACGCTATGGATGGGCTTGCCTTTGATCCTTGGAATGACGAAGAATATGCTGATGGGGATGATGGGGCGTGAAGCCTTTGTACTTAATTTTTGTTTGTTTTGCTATTTTTGTGAGGGAGTACTCGAGCCTTTTGCAAAAATTAATGTAATCCAACAATTGAAATGGAACAATTACCTTTTTTTATATGTTTTTTCGGATTCCTGTTCTCTTCCTTTTTTATTTGATGTGTGATGTTTCTTTTGGCGAGGTCGAGATTTGGTTGATTCGAGCGAGGTCGAATGTAAAATGATTCGAGCGAAGTCGAATGTAACGTAATTCGAGCGAGGTCGAATATGAAGTGATTCGAACGAAGTCGAATGTAAAGTAATTCAAGCGAGGTCGAATGTAAAGTAAATCGTCGAGCGAGGTCAATGTGAAGTAATTAGAGCGAGGTGGAATGTGAAGTAATTCGAGCGAGGTCGAATGTAAAGTAATTCGAGAGAAGTCAAATGTAAAGTATGGAATGATTTGGTTGAGTTGAGCAAAAATGCTACGTGCTGCTTTGTTTATTCATTCATTGGAGAATATTACATGTGTCTGTTTGTTCCATACATACATTTGAAAAGTTCCAGTCTACCTAGTCCCTTCATCGTTTGGCCTGGAGTAGTAGTCGATATGCAGAGTCACATACTTGAACTTCGAGATGTCCCCTTCATCGCCTCTTTAAAAACTCCCCGATAAAACCCAATAGGGATAAAACCCGGGTGAGGGAAAAAGAGTACGACTTGGAGGATGTCTGTTTTTAGAAGTTGAAGTATTTGAGGTAGGCGTCATTCCAATTGTTTGTTAGTAGCTTTCCCTCCATTGTTTCTAGCTAGAATGATCCTTTGTTAGGTGCTGGTATGATTTTGTATGGTCCGTCCTAGTTGGTTCCTATTTTTTCCTTCTCTTGGGTCTTTGCTTGCCTATGTTTTGTCCTTGAGTACATTGTCCCCGACTTTGAGTGGTCTGACTTTGGCCTTTTTGTTGTAATACCGTTCTGCTTGCTATTTTTTGTCTATCATTCATATGTAAGCCATATCTCTCCGCTCTTCTGCTTCGTCAAGGTCTTGCTTTCTTTTATCATCGTTGCTTGGTCCGCTATCATTGGAGTATCTCAAGCTTGGCTCCCCAACCTCGACTGGTATCACTGTGTTAGTCCCATAGACTAATGAATATGGCGTTTCTCCTATGCTCATTTTTGGCGTTGTGCGGTATGCCCATAACACTTCTGGTAGTAGTTCTGGCCACAGTTCCTTGGCGTCTTCAAGTTTCTTCTTCATGAGTTTAATATTATTTTGTTGGAGGATTCGGCTTGGATGTTTCTTGCAGGGTGATATGGCATGGAGAGTATTCCCTTGATGTGCCATTTTTCGAAGAATTCGATGGTCTTTTTCCCGGTGAACTGCGGTCCGTTATCACAACTGATTTCTTTGGGGATGCCGAAGCAGCATATGATGTTCTTCCATATGAATGTGATAACTTTATGTTCGCGTATTTGGGCGAACACACCTGCTTCTACCCATTTGGAGAAGTAGTCAGTTAAAACCAAAAGGAAACGTACATTACCCCGTCCTGCTGGAAGTGGTCCAACGATGTCCATTCCCCATTTGATAAATGGCCATGGCGATGTGACTGAGTAGAGGTGCTCGCCCTCTTGGTATCATAGGGGCGTATTTCTGGCATTGTTCGCATTTTTTGACGAAGTCAGCGACTTCTTTCTTCATGGTGGGCCAATAATAGCCTGCTCGTATGAGACATTTGACGAGGTCCTGGTTGCCGGTATAGGCACCGCAATAGCCTTCGTGTACTTCCTCAAGGATGCGTCTTGTTTGGTTTGGTCCTAAGATTTTCTCGAAGGGACTGCCAAACGTTATTTTGTATAGGTCATTGTTGATGATGCTATATCTGGCCGCCTGCATTCGAATCTTTTTGGCTTCTTTTTTGTCTCATGGGAGTATTCACTCCTGCAAATACGTTACAATATGGTTGCGCCAGTCCCAAGTTAAGTTTACAAAGTGTACCTCAGGTTGGCCTATTGACGTGTAAAGAGGGTGACCACGTTTTCCTTTCCACTTATGTTTTTGGTTGCTGCTGCTAATTTAGCGAGGCCATCTACCTCGGTGTTTTGAGCTCGAGGTATTTGATCGAGTTGGCATTCGTCGAATTCTGGTAGTAGTTTATGAATTTCTGCCTGGTATTTTTGTAGCCTCTGTTCCTTGATTTGGAAAGTCCCTATGACTTGGTTGACGACGAGTTGCGAGTCGCATCGAAGGACGATTCGTCGTGCTCCATACTTGAGAGCTAGCTTTAGTCCTGTAATTACGGCCTCGTTGTTAGTCATATCGGGGCACCATATGGACTGGCGGATGACTTCGCTTGTTGGGACCTCGAGTACAAGTCCTAGTCTAGGTCCTGACGCGTTAGAAGCGCCATCGGTGTACAGGACCCATAGGTCGGGTAAGTTGGGAGTAAGGGTGTTAACCGGGTGGGCCGGGCCGGGTTGTTAAAAAATTGAACCGCACGGGTAGGGAACGGGCCGGTTACGGGTTAAGGCTTAACGGGTTCGAGTTAATCCGGGTAAAGCTAAATCGTATGGGTTATGGGTTAATCGGGCCGGGCCAGGTTACAGTAAAATATTTTTTTTTAAATTTTTTGTAAAACTATTGTAATTTATATTAATATAAAGTAAAAAATATAAAGAATACAATGAATATGGAAAAAAATTGCACTTATAAATTGCAAGTGCAACATTTATTTCAAATTTCAAAATTATTTCAAAGTTACAACTGACAAATTGAAAGGTTTACATTTGACAAGTAGTAAATTCAAAGTTTTGCATTGCCCTTGTAAGTTCTTCATAATCAATATGAATTGATTGTCCTTCTTCTGGAGTGTTAAATTCAGATGGATTACCATGTGTTAATATATCTCCAAGTTCCTCGTCTTCTGGGCTATCAACATCTTCACATCCTTGATTTCTTCGTTCCGATCTAATCCAATCTCTGAAATATACTAAAACTTCCAAAGCATTGCTTCCCAATGAGTGACGGGTGTCTCCTAGTTGTTGTCTTGCTTGACTAAATGCACTCTCTGATGCAACAGTTGAAATTGGCACATTCAGCACGTCCCGAGCGATAGCGGAAAGAACAGGAAATTACTTTTTATTCTCACGCCACCATCCCAATGCTGAAAATTCCTTTGTGCGAATCTCCTTTTCTTCTGCAAGTAGAATTGAAGTTCATCAATGTTCCTGCTACTGGTTTGAGTTGTCGCAAATGTAGAAAAAATATTAAAACTATCAACTATTTCATCATCATACAAAGTAGTAGAACTTGAAGAAGTGGTACACTGCATAGTGGGATTAACATTGGCTACATTATGAGCAACATCATCAACTATACTTGCATAATAATTATATAATTGTTGTAAATTATCATTTAGATTGTTTATACAAGTAAAAGTATCTGGGATTTCAGTTGATCCAATCTCCATATAAGTATATAAAGCATTGATTAATTGGTGACAATCAACCATCTTAATAGAAGGATTTAAAACAACACCAAGTAAGTAAATATGAGGAATTGGAAAGAAATATTTTTTGAATTTGTCTTGCATTTCTTCAACATCATCCTTATATTTTTCTTTCTTCTTAATTTCAAAGAGTAGAAAAGAAATTTCAGCTATATGTACTAAAACCATTGTAACAGTAGGGTAGTATGCTCCAAAAAACTCAACAGTAGCTGTCACGAGCCAAAATCCGTCCGCCACCTGACACTTCTCACATGTCTTTCCTCATCGTATGCTGCCGAGTTGTTGCCTCAAATAAATATCATTCTCTGTAGCACTTATACCATCCGATCATCACAACTTCAAACCTTTCCGAAGATCATCTTTATCGAGCCACCTGCATTAGAAATACCTATTCAATCCTGAACCACCGCACACCCCAATCTCTGACAGTCGCTTCTTCAACACCTCTTCACAATACTCTGATCCCATGCAAACCGAAGAAACTATAGCACCGGCGGACTTAACACATTCTATTCGATCAAAGGCGACAATATCACATCACAAGTGAATACTCCACCTCACTTGAAAACACCAAGTCTTACTACTTTGTCAACCCAAACGTGACCATTTGTAGTCCAACTGCCTTTCCTCCGCCGGAACTAAAATATTGAAACCTCGAAATCACGCTCTGAGAAGACCTCCCTTCAAGTCATTCATTGCCCCTATGATGAGTGGCGATTTTACCACTCATTTTGGCCTCTTTTCAGTAGATTTTGTGTTGCTCAATGGATATGTGAGGTTCTTATTAGTGTGTAATTGCTAAATTTTCAGGGAAATGATGCCGTGAAGTGGTTGGTGTTGAATTGGAATGAAAGTTGAACAAAAAGTGGTGAAAAATGTACAGAATGCTTCAGTGATTCCGCACCTGCGGATTGTAGGTCGCAGGTGCGACCTCGCATATGCGAAGAAGTGACCGCACCTGCGAATATTGGCCCAGCTACACAGACCTCGCACCTGCGGAGCTTTTCACGCACCTGCAGAACCGCATGTGCGACCATTTGTCCGCTCCCGCGAAAAAGTTGACCAGGACTTCAAAACTTGCACCTGCGAGTATACATCCTCTCTTGCGGAACCGCATCTGCGAAGATTCTTCCGCAGGTGCGGTCAACGGGCATCAGGTCTGGACAACATTGTAAAATCACAATTTCCCATCCCCACCCTCATATACTCGGCCTAGCAGCCATTTTTACATATCTTGGGATATCTTTGGACATATCTTCAGCTTTGTAAATATAATTTAGAGAGAGAAGAACTAGTTTTGAAGCTAGGGCTTTGCACACACACTTGGGTCTTGAAGATTTCACCATTGTGGTTAAGGATTTCTTACCCATTTATGTTTATTTCTTCATTTCCTTNCAATTATCAAAAACCCAAAATCTTAATTATTTGGCATTGCGCGATAAGTGATAACTCTCTAGCATTCCTAATCGCCCTCATATTGTTCTCTGTGGGATTCGACCCCAACTTTGTTGGGTTACTATATTTGACAACGATCGCTTGCATCATTTCCCTAAAATTGAGCAATTACACACTAATAAGAACCTCACATATCCATTGAGCAACACAAAATCTACTGAAAAGAGGCCAAAATGAGTGGTAAAATCGCCACTCATCAACACCCCCAACTTAGACTTTTGCTTGTCCTCAAGCAAATAAAAAATAATCACTCCTTGAGGCTTTTTCTTATCGCTTTATTGTTTTTGAAATGCCCGTGCACTTCTTAAAATTGTTTGTAAATGAGGGTGTAATTCGATTAAGAAGCATACTTGAGCCTAATTATTAGTACCAACCAAATCCATTAGTTTAGATGCTTAAATGAAAAATGGGAATTGTGAATATGAGCAATTTAACTTGTGTTTAAAGTAGTAGGACCTCATTGAGTGATTATTTTTGATTTTCTTGAGGACAATCAAAAGTCTAAGTTGGGGGTGTTGATGAGTGGCGATTTTACCACTCATTTTCGCCTCTTTTCAGTAGATTTTGTGTTTCTCAGTGGATATGTGAGGTTCTTATTAGTGTGTAATTGCTCAATTTTCAGGAAAATGATGCCATGAAGTGGTTGGTGTTGAATTGGAATGAAAGTTGAACAAAAAGTGGTGAAAAGTGTACAGAATGCTTCAGTGATTGCGCACCTGCGGAGCTTTTCACGCACCTGTAGAACCGCAGGTGCGACCATTTGTCCGCTCCTGCGGAAAAGTTGACCAGGACTTCAAAACTCACACCTGCGAGTATATATCCGCTCTTGCGGAACCGCACCATTGAAGATTCTTCCGCAGGTGCGGTCAACGGGCATCAGGTCTGGACAACATTGTAAAATCACAATTTCCCATCCCCACCCTCATATACTCGACCTAGCAGCCATTTACATATCTTGGCATATCTTTGGACATATCTTCAGCTTTGTAAATATAATTTAGAGAGAGAAGAACAAGTTTTGAAGCTAGGGCTTTGCACACACACTTGGGTCTTGAAGATTTCACCATTGTGGTTAAGGATTTCTTACCCATTTATGTTTATTTCTTCATTTCCTTGTTTTGTATTGAATATCTAAGTGTGTAGTATTTTTCCAACACTTGAATCTTGTTTATGGGAATATTCATATTGAAAGTGTGGATTAAATACCTTGTTGTGCTTATGTATTGAATGATTTTATTATATTTATGAAGTGGGTGTTTGTTATTTTAATTATTCTTGTTCTTTAATGTTTCCAAAGGGATTAGCTAACCCTAGGACTCGCCCATTAACTCCGAAATAATTTTGGAAAAGATTACTTGGGGTTGGTAAAGATTAATTAACAAGAACTTGAGGATTTAACCCTCATTTTATAGATTCTACCTAGGGATAGGATTGAACTACTTGTAGCCAAACTCGGAAGTGCTTAATCTCCTAATTGGGTTAGGGATAATTCAATTAGGAAGTCTTGTTAGTCTTTGGGAAAAGCTAATTAAGAAATATTATCCGTGGCTAATTAACATAACTCACTCATATTTGTAAAATCGTGAAATACATTGGATCGTTGCTTGAGTGTAATTTCCGATGCATTCACTCTTGTTGCCATTGATCATTTTACTCGCTTTCTAGGTTAGTTTATATTTTCGCATTTAGCTATAAACAATTATCAAAAACCCAAAATCTTAATTATTTGGCATTGCGCGATAAGTGATAACTCTCTAGCATTCCTAATCGCCCTCATATTGTTCTCTGTGGGATTCGACACCTTGTTGGGTTACTATATTTGACAATGATCACTTGCACTCTTTTAAGGTATAAATTGAGCGTATCACCCTACATATGGGCAAGCATCCTACCATCATATCAACACCACGCGATGACCAATCGTAAGCATCATAACAACCTGAGCATAGCCTTAAAGTTCTCAGAAACATAACTATTAAGCTGAAACAACATAATATTCTTCTGCATGGCAACAACAACAGCCCCAACCAACTACACATGGAAAACATCTCGCACCATATCCGTAGTACCATTTCAATTTTTCAAATCCTCGATTCATAGCAAGCACTTCGCGACGTATAATATTGAGTAGGAAGGAACATAGGCATAAGCCTCAAAGGAATCAAGTCGCACGATGAGGAATCAAGAAGGGACGTACTCCTAACAGCCCTATAGCCTCTCGAAGACAAGTACATACGTCTCCGTACCGATCCGCAAGACTCTACTAGACTTGCTCATGACTCGTAAGACCTAAGGGAACCTAGTGCTCTTATACCAAGTTGTCACGACCCAAAATCCGTAAGGTCGTGATGGCGTCGGGCACCGCTGTCAGGCAAGCCAATCATTAATTAGTTGAATTTAATTCATATTTTAACACCTTTGAAATCGTTACCTTTTACCTTATTACATAATAAGTGAATAAAAATTCATTGAATAAATACGGCGGATAAACAATCTAGTTTATTAAATTAAATCTTAAGGTGACACAAGTGCATGAGCAAATTTCTAAGAATTTTACAGATACTACAATGCTTGTCCGAAATACAGATTGGACAGGGAATATGAAAATAAAGTACGATACAATCTGAGGGAGACTCTGCCGGCTGCGGGTCATCTCCGGATGATGCAGCTTGCCTAAGTCTCCAAGTCAGCCACATCGCTGTGAAAGTACCTGTGCAATAAAAATGCACAACAAGTGTAGCATGAGTACGAAAATAATGTGTACTCAGTAAGTATCCCGCCTAACCTCAGAGAGTTAGTGACGAGAAGTCGAATTTGACACTTGCTAGAGGTCAATTTAGTATGATCAAGTGAGACACTAAGCATGAATATCATAGGCAATTTCATAAAATCAGGGATAAGAAATATCAACTTCTTTCACATTTAGTACTTTAAATCTTCATCATTTCGATTGACAATTTATAATTCACAGGACAATAAACAGATAATAATTACAGAAAGTACGCAGCCAATATCATGCGCAAGAAATGCCGAGGGTCGAATGACGCAGACCAACAATAATAAAATGTGCACTGCCGAATGGTCGAACGACTCGAACCATAGATGCATCTATTTTCCCTACTCGCGAATCGATCATGTGACACAGTCATATATAAATAATAAGGTTATCCTGCTCGCGAATCATACCTGTGACTCAGGTACCCATAGATACACATATTCACACAAATAAACCACATTTTTATCAGGAAAGCAGTTACTCAAGAAAGTGGTGAAATTCTCTTTTAAGGAACACGATGATAGTATTTAAATATTTTTCTGGAAATTCATTTGCCAAATTAATAAGGTTTAAATATTATAAATTTATCAGGAACACAATTATCCCCGTTAGAATCAATTCTCTTTATAAATGATTAAGACAAGTAAACTCTAACCATTATTAGGTATTTAATTACTAATCCGATAATATTGACAGTCTAACATCACAGGCAAGATCACGAGTACAACAAGTAAGGCATGCTAGTGGGTCCTAGACTACCCAGACACAAGCATAATAGTAGCTACGCACGGACTCCCGTCACCTCGTGCGTACGTATCCCCCGCAAACAGTAGCACATATTAAATTAGTTCACCTATGGGGACAATTCCCCCTCACAAGGTTAGAAAGGAGACTTACCTCGCTCCGAAATTTCATAACCGACTTCCAAGCCCTTCCGACGTCTCCAAATAACTTGCACAACGCTCCAAAGCTAGTCAAATAACGGCAAACCAATGAAAATTTACTCTAATACGCATAACCATTTAAATTATATAAATTCCTAACTCCGCTTGAAGAATTGACAAAATTTCCCTCAGGCCCACGTGCCCGGATTCCGAAATTTCTCGAAGATAATGCTCACCCATAGATTTACTAACTCAAATACATAATTTACTCTTAATTCCATGCTCAAATTCGTGGTCAAAACTCCAAATTACCAATTCTAGGTCTTCCCCTAAAAATCCCAAATTTATACTAATTTTCCATGTCTAAATCCATGCAAGACCACACACTTAACTCATAAATGAGGAGAATTCACTTACCTAGTGATGCTTGATGAAAATCCCTCCTTGAGCTCTCCAAAATCGTCGAAGCCAAATGAAAGAAATGGCAAATTTCCCGTTTTTAAAACACCACACTGCCTCCAGCCTTTTCGCACCTGCGGTGCAATAGCCGCTCCTGCGGCTCCGCACCTGCGGAATTTCCATCCCAGGTGCGGCTCTGACTCAGCCCAGCAGCTCTCGCTTTTGCGATCCTCCTTTCCGCATCTGCGCCCTCGCAGGCGAGAATACACCCTCGCACCTGCGCCCCTGTCCGCATCTGCGTCTCCTTGGCCGCTTCTGCAGCTCCGCACCTACGGCCAAAACCCCGCAGGTGCGGTCACACTAGATGACAACAGCTTCAGCTATTTCTCAAACTCCTAATTCGATCCGTTAACCACCCGGAATCCACCCGAGGCCCCGTCCAATTACACCAACCTGTTCCAAAACATAATGTGGACCTGCTCGAGGCCTCAAATCACATCGAAACAACGAATCACTCTCCAATTCAAGCCTTATGAACTTTGAAATTTCAAACTTCTACATTCGATGCCGAAACCCATCAAATCACGTCCGATTGACCCCAAATTTTGCACACAAGTCATATTCAACATTACGGACTTGCTCCAACTTTCGGAATCGCATTCCGACCCCGACATCAAAATTTCCACTTCTGGTTGGATTTCTCAAAAACCTCCAAATTTCTATCTTTAGCCAAATGACTTCAAAATAACCTACGGACATCCGAATTCACTTCCGATCGCGCTGTCAACTCCAGGATCACCATACGGAGCTATTCCAGGACTCGGAATCCCAAACGGACATCAATATCACTGAAACGCACTTCAACCCACACTTAGGAAATTTCTTCTAAAATGCTGACTTTCACAATATACGCCGAAACGCTCCCGGGTTATCCAAAACCCGATCCGGACATACGCCCAAGGCCGAAATCATCATACGAACATGCTGGAACCTTCAAACCCTGATTCCGAGGTCGTTTACTCAAAATCCAATCTTAGTCAATTCTTCCAACTTAAGACTTCCGAAATGAGAATTTTCTTTCTAATATGACTCCGAACTTCTCGAAATTCAGTTCTAACCACGCCTACGAGTCATAATACCTGAAATGAAGCTGCTCATGACCTCAAACTTCTGAACGCCACGCTAGAGCTCGACACGGCCAGTCAGGTCGTTACAATAACTATATAAAATTTATGTAAAAATTGAACAACATCATTAATGACCTCCCAAGTAGCAGATGTTAACATACAGTTTCGATCAGTACAATGCGTATTAGCAACTTCAGTTATTGGAATCTATATTTGTAGCAACATTTTAAAAATATGTATGTATAATTCCACCTAGTAATAATTTTGTCTGGCATGAATCTTGGTTTAAGGTTATACTCGGTACACTTATTCTTAAATTTCCTAATTCTAGATTGTTTGTTATTTCCTTGAATAACACCAATTGCTCTTCTGACATGAGTAATCTCAGTTGTAAATAAATCAATGCCACTTTTAACAATTAAATTATAAATATGACATGCACACCTAACATGAAAAATTTCTTCAAGTGGTGGTTTCAAATGCATTTTTAATAATAAAATTGCGGCAGTATTGTTAGAAGAATTATCAGNTATGTATGTTTGATATTGTCCATGAAGTCTAAAGATATCAGCTCTACAAGTACTTCTAGGGATACCTTTAAATAAAGGATTATAAATCCTTTGATATACATAATAAGATATGATGAAGAAGCAAAAGAAAAATGTAGACAACCCAAAGCAATCATTTTTGCTAACTCCTCACTATCCTTCATTTTATTATATTTCATAAGTCCTCCAGTAGTAGGGTTTAGAGTTGTTTGATTTCCATCACCATCAGAGCCCCACTCTATGGGATGATTAACTCTCATATGTCTACTAAGTGTCCCAGTCCCCCCTAAATTTCCTCCAGTCAAATGTTTGAAATCAAGTTTACAAAGTTTGCATTTAACTCTGTTAGTACCTTCAATTAGGTCAAAAAATTTCCAAACCTTACTTCTTTTTCTACGATTAGTAACGGGGCCATATGTGCTCTACTACTAGTACCACGACCACCACCCCTAGCTCCAACACTACTAGGTGTAACTGGTATCTCATCTTCCATTTCTAATTCATTATCTTCTATTTCGAAATCTTCTTGTAATTGTTCATAATCTATATTAATATTAGGCGATGTTTCAGAAACATGTGTAGAGAGTGGGGTATTACTACCAGATGCTGAAGAACTACCTCTTTTTTTATTTCCCCTAGTAGCAATTTTTTTACACGCTCTTTTGGCAACATTAAACATATTTTAAAAATTTAAGTACATGCAAAAATTAAATATGCAAATAAAATAGTAAATAAGAGAAAGAGTTGGAGGGAGTGCACCGAATTCGGCAATAAATTGAGCACTTGATGATTACGCAACTCCAATGTTACCATGAAGAAATGTCAATTGTTCCAATTTTGAATTTTAATTGTTAAAACTTCAAAATCTGAATGATAAAATAAATATTACGATGAATTAAATTCCAAAAAAAAAAGAGCCAAATATTTGATTGCACTTTAGAAGAAGAATTGAAGATTGCAGAATGTGAGAATATGAGAATTGAGATTGAGAAATGAGAGATGAGTGAAGAAATGAAGAAGAAGGAGGAGGGGGGGAGGGTGTATTTATAATTTTACAAAAGGTTAAATTTATAATTTAAAAAAGTGTTAATTTTTAAAAAAACAAGGCCCCAAAAAGGGCCATTTGTGCAAATCAGCCGTTGGGAAACGACTCCCTTGGCAGGTGACCGTTGCCAACGGTCCAGTGGGCCTCACATATTTAAAAAACAAAAAAAAAAGTTTTCGTTATAACCGGTTCGGGCCAAGCCGGTTAAACTGGTAAGTGAACTGTTCACTTTGATCGGGTTTGACAGGTCCGGTTAACCGGTACCAAAAACATGAACGGCCCAACCCCCTCTACCCCGCCTACCCATCCCACCCGTCCCCCTTAGTACTGGGCCGGTCCGGTTCCGGTTGCAACCGGTCTGGTCCGGTCCAAAAATGGGTCAAACCGGCCCGTTTGACACCTTTAGTTGGGAGCAGTACGAGAGGTCTCCTGCTCGACTTCAGGCATTATCTTGGCGCTGAAGTCGGTGACGAAGTCGGCTAGTACATGCGACTTTATCGCCTTTCGTGGCTGATATGTGATATCTTGCTCGCTCAATTCTATGGCCCATTTGGACAGTCTGCCCGATAGTTCGGGCTTATGTAGAACGCTTCTCATGGGGAGGGTCGTGACCACCGATATGGGGCGACATTGAAAATAGGGTCTAAGCTTTCGTGAAGCTATGACCAATTCCAGAGCCAACTTTTCGAGGTGGGGGTACCTCGTTTCGCCATCGACCAGGGTTTTGGTAATATAATAAATTGGAGATTGCGTACCTTTGTTTTCGCGGACCAGCACTGCACTTACCGTGACCTCTAATACAACCAAGTATATCAGGAGGCGTTCACCGGGTTTTGTGCGAGTAGTGGAGGCGAGGAAAAATATGCCTTTAGCTCCCTTAAGGCCTCGATGCATTTTGAATTCCATTGGAGCCCGTTGTCTTTCTTGAGCACGTTGAAATATTTGTGGCATCTATCGGAGGATCGTGAGATGAATCTTGATAGGGCGGCTATACGGCCGGTCATGTTTTGTACCTATTTCTTGCTGGTTAGTACTTCAGGTATTCCTTCGATAGCTTTGATCTGGTCGGGGTTGACTTCAATGCCTCTTTGCGACACTAGGAAGCCGAGGAACTTGCCCGAGGTTATGTCGAAAGCACACTTTTTGGGCTTTAGCTTCATGCCGTAACGCCTTAGTATATAGAAGACCTCCTTCAGGTGGTCGATATGATCTTCTTTCCTTTTGGATTGGACCAACATATCGTCTATGTATACCTCTATTGTTTTGCTGAGCTGGTCCTTGAACATCTTGGTGACCAACCTCTGATAGGTCGCTCCTGCGTTTTTCAACCCGAATGGCATGAATCTATAGCAGTACGTCCCCTTATGAGTTATGAAAGTGGTCTTTTCCTGGTCCACTTCCTCCGTGAGGATTCGGTTGTATCCCGAGTAGGCGTCCAAGAAGCTTAACAACTCGTGCTCTGCTGTTGCGTTGATGAGTTGGTCAATGTGCGGAAACGAAAAAGAGTCCTTTGGGCATGCTTTGTTTAGGTCTGTGAAATCCACACACATGCGCCATTTCCCATTTTTATTCTTTCCCATGACCACGTTGGCGACCCATTAGGGTATTTGGACCCTCTGATGGAGCCGTTAGCGAGTAGTTTTTCCACCTAATTGCGGACGACCTCGTTGATTGCGGCGTTGGATTTTCTTCTTATTTGTCGTACTGGTGGGTAGAATGGATCTACGTTCAACTTGTGCGTGGCAATGTCTTTCGGGATACCTGTCATATCTGCATGGGCGAAAGCGAATAGATCTGTATTGTCAGTTAAAATTTATGAAATTTACTTAGTTCGGAGAGTTTATGGCCTATGCAAGTTTTTTTGCTATGGTTATTTTTGTCCATTTGGACGGGGTCGGGGTCTTCTACCATTGACCCCGTGACCTCCAGGACGTCGGGGTCCTTGATGACATTTTTTTGTTCATCGAGTTTGGGTCCCGACTTTGGTAATTGTTGTGCTTTTGAGCCCGTTCCTTTTAACTGTTTAGTGTATGTACAGTCTTGGGCGATGCAATAGCATTCTTGGTCCGTGCCCTGTTCGCCTCGAATGCTGAATATACCCCATGGAGTAGGGAACTTTATTACTTGATATAAGTTCGATGGGACGACTCTCATGGCGTGTAACCATGGTCCCCCTATGATGGCGTTGTAGGCTGTGCACTGGTTCATGACATGGAACGTTGTCTCTAGCGTGATTCCCTCGTCCAGTACGGGTAGAGTTATTTCTCCTGAGGTTCACTCAACTGCATTGTTAAAACCTGTTAGTGTTATGCAGCGTGGTACTATCTTGTCCTCGAGTCTCATTTGTGCGAGAACTTGAGGGTGGATAATACACGTGCCGCTCCCGTCGTCTACCATTATTCTTTTTACATTAGTATCTGAAATACATAAAGTAATGACAAGAGCATCGAAGTGAGAAAAAGTCAAACTGTGGGTATATGACTTATCGAAGATGATACTGTCTTCGAGGTCATCATATCGTTCATGAGTGATCAACTGCTTCAGTTTATGTGTGGTGGTGAACTTCACGTGGTTGATTGCGGCTTCGTCGCCTCTACCGATGATCATTTGGATGGTGCGGGCAGGGGAGAGCATCTTTGGAGGGCATTGATGTTCTCGTCCGCGGCTGAAGTTGGCTCTTCCTTGGTCGTTCATAAGCTCCTTTAGGTGTCCTTGATGGAGCATGTTCACCACTTCTTGTCACAGGGCTATGCAGTCTTCAGTCTTGTGACCTCGCTCCGGGTGGAATCACAAAGGGCGTTCGACTTTCTGGTACTTGGGTCAGACTTCATCTTTTGCGGCCATTTTTCCTTTCGACCGAGCTTCTCTAGTGCGTGTACTATTTCTGAAGAGGAAACACAAAAATTGTAAGCGGATAAGAGTGGAGGCATACCTCTTTCGTTTTGTTAAGTCCCTGTATTTGGCCTGGACGACCCTTCTGTAAGGCGAGGAGATGGTGGGATGGCAGCTCTGACATATGGTTGGTGCCCATCTTGGTTGAGGCGTGGACCTGAATGATCTCTTTGGCCGTCATTGCGCCGATCTCTCCTCGACTCCGTTTGGACTGATGTTAGCCGTTGAGTTGGACCATTGAGGTCGTCCTCGTCTGCTCTCACCTCGATGTAGTAGGCGTTGTGAATTTCTTCCCAAGTGGTGGGGGATGTTTCATGAGTTTGCTCAATAATTTTCTGGTCGCCCTCGACCCGTTCCTATTCAATCCGTTTTGGAAGGCTGCCACTGCCATCCCTTCTGATACGTTTGGCAAGCTCATTCTAACTCTGTTGAATCGGGCGAGGAAGTCGCTGAGTCCCTCGCCGGGCAATTGTCTGACGGCGAATATGACATTCAACCTGGCTTCTGCCTTCTTAGCCCCAGGATGTGCGGTGACAAACTTGTCGGCCATTTCCTCGAACGTCATTATTGACCGTGGTGGTAACTGTGAGTACCATGTTAAGACTCCCCCTGTTAGGTTTCGCCGAATTTCTTCAGCAACACTGACGGTACCTGTTCCTTTGAGAGGTCGTTACCTTTCACCGCTGTGACGTAGTGAATGATATGATCTACGGGATCTGTTGTGCCGTTGTATATTCTCAAAGATGGTGGAATTTTTAAGGTCTTGGGTATGGAATGTGGGGCTGCCTCTTCGCTGTACGGTTGTTCGACGAACCGGCTGACGTCCCATTTTGGTAGGAGTTTCGGGGCGCCCGGTATCTTGTCAACCCTTTCTTGATGCTCCCTGAACTGGTCGCGGAGCGCTTTGTTCTCATTTTCCATTTCTTCCATCTTCTTCCGAATGGCTACAAGTGCGTCATTCTCTACATCAACAGTAATGTGAGTGTTACCTGTTGGGTGGGGAGCGGGTTGCTCGTTGACGGGCGTTGTAGCGTCCGCTTGTACGACGTTCTCACTTGCCCCTTGAACGGGTTTGTCGAGGATGTTGGTTAGAGTACTCGTCAACCATTCCTCCAGTATTTTTTCATTGCTGGTGGTGCTTCTTCAGTTGTGGGCGTGGAAGCTCCCCTTTTGCGTGAGACGATTACACTCCCATGAGGGGGAGGTGAGCCGCACCGCCCTAGCGTAACGCTTGGCGTTACATTCTTCTCGCCTTCTCCATCAATCTCGTTGATGGTACTCATGAGGTTGCCAGTGACATCCACTATGAATTTTAGCCTTTGTTCTCCTTTTCCTGCCATTGTTAGTTTGTGCGAACGAGAAAAAGATGACTGTTGTGTGTGTGATTTTTTTAGATCTAGAAGAAACTAAAAGTTTTAACTAGAAACTCTCCACAGACAACGCCAAATTGTCTTACCAAAAAAGTGTTAATCTTTTCTTGAAACGAATTAATAAGTAAAATAGAGGGTGAATCCTAGTTAAAGTTAATGACTACTAGATCTAAAGATTCAGTGTGTAAATATGATTAGATTGCGTTCAACAATATTAATGTAAGCGAATCGTGTCCAATGATTGTCAATGAATGCAATAAAAGGTGTATAGAGTAAATGCATATAATAACAATAACTGTAATAAAGAGGAAATTATCACCCAAATATTAAGTGACTTGGATGAATCTTTTTCCTGACAACAACGTGGGATAATATGAAATGGGGATGAACACAAGATCCTTGGATCTTGTGAACGAAAATGTATATTTAGAGCAAATGAATCAGTGGAAAAGACCAGTTTTGTATTTTCTTTATAGTCAACTTACAAGTGTGCTCTTATCAGAAAATTCAAGATCCCCTTCATTTCTTTATCTCTTATTATTTATAGTGGGATATTCTTAGGAAACCCTAAAAAAGTACAATCGAAGGAATATTCAAATAGAATATTCCTCCGCTCTGCCCTAAACTTATACTACCGTTACTTTCACATGTTCTCTACTCGGCCTCGGCATTAACTCTGCTAAAGATGACTCCTCGTCACTAAGCCGTGGTCGGCTTAAACTTCGACCACGCTCAATACAGCTATTAGATTCAATCCAATCCAAATTTTGACCAATAGAAATACAATGGTGGTTTACAAAGATAACTTTATAATATTAAGCATAATAACCTAAAATGAAAGGACATAACTGAAATTCTAGATGTTAGCCTATTAATCATAAAATATTGTAAAATATGATCTAATATGGTGCACTTGTCAACCATAACGTATTAAGAAACAAGGTTTTACTCTAATTGTAGAAGCAATGCCCAGCGAAGCCTCGATTCTACTAAAAAATAATTTATCTATACCTACCTTCATGTATCAATGAATCCCAGAGTTCTGGTCGGATAGATGCCAATGAATCTCTGAGATCATTTTCCAACTTATATAGGCTCTTATGGTACAGGTACAGCCAAATGAAACTCCTAAAGGTTCATTGTATCATCTAACCCTGCTAGCAGTCTGTTGAAGATTGTGGTACTCTCAGGACTACAATAAATTCTGAATATCTATCAAAAGACTAACAACAACAACAAACCCAGTGTAATTTCACAAAGTGGGGTCTGGGAGGAATAGAGTGTACGCAGACCTTACCCCTAACTTGTAGAGGTAGAAAGACTTTTTCCGATAGACCCCGGCTCAACTAAAAGTGAAAAAGAAGCAGACACTCCCGAAAGACTAAATAAGAAGTATTAAAGATTTAAGATTGTTGAAGATTGTAGTAATCATAAAAAGCATAAGTTTCACAAAGGGAGTAAAAAAATTTCTTTTGTACCTAATTAAAGTTATGACCAGACTATATGTGCCTTAGAGATTTGAAAGTCTAGTCCAGTTTGTGATTGAAAGAAAAATGTTGCTGTAACATGTAAACTTGAGAAGATGAATGCATCTTGCATACATGAACCATGAGACATGTGCAATTGTAGGTATAGAGTTTTCTGTTTTGTTCTCTTGTTTGAATAAGTTGATGGTGCCATGTAGGAGAGGTCGAAATGGATGAAGATCAGTTCGCTTGATGAACTAAAAACCAAAGTGGGACATGTAATTGTCATGATCCTTCTTGTCAAGATGTTCGAGCGGAGCAAGATGGTCACTATAGCCACTGGTACTGATCTATTGAGCTACTCAGTGTGTATCTTTTTGTCTTCTGCTTCCTTGTATATTCTCCATAACCTGCACAAGGAGTAACACTTGACATGTACCATACTGATGAGCCAAGTAATCAAATTTTTTAAGCTAGCATTAAGTTTATTACCGAATGCTTCTCTCTTCCTCTCATATAGCTCAACAGTGTTCACTGAACGTTATTCCAGCATCTAACACTTATCATAGATTAAAAAAAGAACAAAATAATGAGCTTCCTACATCCAACAAGAAGCAAGCCTGTATAATACAGTATTGTTGTGACACTTTCCTCTACTTGTCAACGAGGTACTGATATTTGTGATGACCCAAAGGGTCATCTTATGATTTAAGACTCTATTTTGCGCTTGTTAGCTTTAGAAATTTTATTTTTACCCACCTCGATTTGCGTGCGCAATTCGGGCATAATTTTGGAAAGCCTTTATGTGGAAAAATTGAAGAAATAATAATTTTTGAAATTTAAAAGTGATTTTAGTTGACTTTGGTCAACGACTTGAGTGAACGGGCCCGTACCCGTGTTCCGACGGTCCCGGTGGATCCGTAATAAAATATGGGACCTAGGCGTATGCCCAGAATTAAATTCCGAGGTCCCTAACTCGAGAAATGAATCTTTGATCTAAATTGAAAGACTGAAAATATAAAGGTTTTAAGAAATTGGTTAATGGTTGATTTTGTTGGTATCGGGTCCGTATTTTAGTTTCAGAGCCCGGTACAGTTCCGTTATGATATTTATACCTTATCTGTAAAATTTGGTGAAAAACGAAACCGATTTGACGTGATTCGGACGTCCGGTTGATAAAATAGAAATTTCAAAGTGTTCTCGAGAATTTCATATGTTTTGGTGCTAAATTCGTAGTTCTAGGTGTTACTTTGGTAATTTGACCGCACGAGAAAGTTCGTATGATGGTTTTAGACTTGTGTGCATGTTTGGTTTGGAGTTCCGAGCGCTCGGGTGAGTTTCGGATAGGCTACAGAGTGAAAAGAACTTAGAAAGAATTGCTGGTGTGTGTTCAGGTCTGTAGATCTCGCATTTGCGAGCAGAGGACTGGGCTGGGTAGGCTCGCAATTGCGAGAATAGGACCGCATTTGCGGAAGGCTATTGTTCGCATTTGCGACATAATGCTCGCATATGCGAGAGCGGCAGAAAATGCGAAGAGTTCGCATTTGCGAGCTTCGCAATTACGAAGCTCTGGTCGCAAATGCGACATATGCAGCTGATGGGTCTCTACTTAGAAGAGATTTTTCTCATTTTTCAACATTTCAAAACACTAGAAACCCCTTTAGGCAATTTTTCAAAGGCAACTTCTTCCCCAAATCATAGGTAAGTGATTCTTAACTTATTTCTTTCAATCTTTCACTTCATTTTACAAGATTTTCACCTAGAATCTAAGGTGTTCATGGTGGGATTGGGAATTTTTGGGTAGAAACTAGGTATTTCAAAATTTGGGGATTTAGACCTCAAATTGAGGTCGAATTCCAAAACCAATTGTATATCCGGGCTCCGGGGTGAATGAGTAATCGAGTTTTGATCCAAATTTCAGGTATGGATCAAGCGGGCTCGGGTGTTGACTTTTGTTGAGTTTTTAAGAAATGAACTAAATTGAACGGTAGTTATCGTGGATGATTCCTAAGGCTTATTTTGAATTGTTTGGTTGGTAATTTGCGAGATATTATTGGCCCGGAGGCTAATTTGAAAGGCAATGTTGTGATTGAATGTTGAGTGATATCTGAAGTGAGGTAAGTGTTGTGTCTAACCTTGACTTGAGGGTTTATGAACCTTTGAATTGTTTGTTATGTGATAAATCATGTGAGTTGCGTATACGTGAGGTGACGAGTACCTATGCGCCGCCAATTTACCTGTTCTACCTGTTTTCTCCCGTTATCCCTTATATTGTTTCCCTTTTTGCTTTACTTGTTACATATCTAACTGTAATTCTATGCTTAATTGTTACCTTTTGGATATTTGTTCCCCCGTAGGATTATTGCTTCCCTTTTTATTGGTTTAAACAGTTCTTATTGGCAATTTCTGTGATATCCTGGTTTGGTCTCGCTGAGTACTAGTAAACTTATTGAGTTTTATTGTTTATACGAATCCCTGTTGCTTTGATCTAAATTTCAAGTGTTGGTAAATGGCCTTGTGTAAATTTTATGAAATTATGTACACTATGTGGAATTTATTATGATATGGTGGGATCGAGTTGCACGCCGCAACAGGAGGAAGAAGGGAGAATATGATTATTCGGTGGGATCGGGTTGCACGCCGCAACATGAGGAATAAGGGTGAATTGAAACGGAGTAATAAGGGTGAAATATTATGTTGATATTGATATATGGTGGGATCGGGTTACACGCCGCAACATATACATATATTATTTACTTTTATTGAAATTGTTACGGAGGAATAAGGGAGAATTGGTGGGATCGGGATGCATGCCGCATCAATATATGTGTTTATTTATTCTTCGTTGACTGTGTAAGTTATTCGATGATTTTATATTTTTTTGCGTAAGGATTGGTTATAGCTGGATATGGATAAGGCACTGCGATTATGTATTTATTTATTCTTGAAATTTACTGCTTAAATTACTGTTCTTCCTTTCTGTCTTATTAATTATAGTACTCGGCACTTACCAGTACATGGGGTCGGTTGTATAGATACTGCACTCTGCACTTCCTGTGCAGATTTCGGAGCAGGTTGTGGCTGACTGAGAAACTTGGCTCAGGTTTGCAGTTGGAGACCCAAGGTAGTCCTGCTGACGTCTGCAGGCCCTGGCGTTCCCCTTCTACATCTTTTTATTTCTTTTTTTCTTTCCTTCCAAAGACAGTTGTAAATTTCTTTCAGACTCTTGTTTGTAGAAAATCATAGTGTGTTCGTGAAATTGTGACACCATGTTTCTGGGAAAAAATAGGATGTAAATGACTTCGATTTCTATATTTATCTTACAGTTATTCCGCTTTATTTTGTTCAATTTCTATTAATTACTAAAAATGGACATAAATGACTAAACAATCTCTAATGATGGCTTGCCTGGCAAGTGTGATGTTGGGCGCCATCACGATCCCGATGGTGGGAATTTCGGATCGTGACAAGTTGGTGTCAGAGCACTAGGTTACTTAGGTCTCATAACATACAAGCTTAGTAGAGTATGGGGGATCGGTACAGAGACGTCTGTACTTATCTCCTAGAGGCTATGAAGTTTAGGAACAAATTTCACTTTTATTCAACTCTGTCGTGCGATTTTGTTATCTCGATACTGATTGAACTCTCCTATTCTTATTCTCTCGCAGATGGAGAGGACACGTACCGCTTCTTCCGTTGATCAGCAACCAGAGCCTCCAGAAGCAGCTCCTACGAGGGGCAGAGGTCGAGGCAGGGGCAGGGCTCAGCCAAGAGCCCGAGCAGTAGGCCCAACTGTGGAGCCTAAGGTAGAGTTCGATGAGGAGGTTCCAGCTCAGGATATTCCTGCCGGACCAGCTCAGGATATTCCTGGCGGACCAGCTCAGGCCCTCGAGGGGTTTATTTCCACCCCAGTGCTCCAAGATGCTTTGGTCCGTGGTCGAGGAAGGTCATGCTGAGATTAATTATAAGAGTTTGACGTGGGATTGGAGTAATAAATATGTCGAATATTTAAAGCACGGAACGCTCCCCTCAGATCCAAAGGAGTCGAGAGCCCTACGAGCTAAAGCAGCTCGATTCACGCTTGATGAAAATGGAACACTATACAGAAGAACCTTCAATGGACCACTGGCAATATGCTTAGGACCAGTAGACACCGATTATGTATTGCGAGAAATCCACGAAGGCACTTGTGGGAACCATTCTAGTGCCGACTCTTTGATTCACAAAGTAATTAGAGCTGGATATTACTGGGATAGAATGGAAAGAGATACTAAGGAGTTCGTTCAAAGGTGTGACAAATTCCAAAGGTTCGCATCGATGATCCATTAGCCCGGTGAACAACTCCATTTGGTCCTATCCCCGTGGCCATTCGTGAAATGAGGGATGGACATCGTCGGCCCCCTACCAACGGCACCAGGTAAATCTAAGTTCATTTTGTTTACGACTGACTACTTTTCAAAATGGGTAGAAGCACAGACCTTCAAGAAAATAAGAGAAAAAGAGTCATTGACTTCATATGGGACCACACTGTGTGTCGGTTCGGGATACCCGCGAAAATAATATGTGACAACGGGAAGCAGTCGGCAGCAAAGTGACAAAATCTTCGAAGACCATAAACTCAAAAGGATTCTATCAACTCCCTATCACCCAAGCGCAAATGGCCAGGCCGAATCCACAAACAAAACTATCATTCAAAACTTGAAGAAGATATTGAATGATGCTAAAGGGAAATGGAGAGAGGTATTGCCCGAGGTGCTGTGGGTGTCGCGCCCCCTTTTTCCTCTCCTTTCGGATCAGTCAGGGTTATTTACATTATTAGGACAACTCGTTTCCTTTTGGGATAGGGATATAAGGATTAGAAGAGTTGCCACCTCACGAGTTAAGGTGCGTTAGGGCACCTACTAAGGGTTATTTAAAACACAGATTGGATAACCAGAGATTGGTAAGGGCTTGAAATACTTCAAGGGGAAGGTGTTAGGAACCCCTCAAAGTCCACAACTGTGGTTCCCGGCCAAATAAGCTTTGTGAATTTAAACAAGTAGAAAATAGGCAGTTAAAAGTAAACGAATAATGGTTTTGGAAAGATTCGTAGTCTAAGCACACATGTGTAATAAGGTTTAAAAGATTTATGCTCTAGATATATATGTGTAAGGTCTTAAAAGCATTTACAACCTAAGTATACATATACATGTATAAAGAATAGGGGAGTCCTAAGTTATTTATCCTATAGGATCACATCAATGCAATGCTCGGTAATCACTCCTCAATGAGAGGCTACACGTGGCATTAGGCACTAGTCATCATATCCATATCTACCCTTTATCCCACCCTTTAGCGATTATTAAGCGAGTTTTATTTAGCGATCTCTATGCGTTCTGTTACCCGTCCCTTCTCAATGGTCCTGGAGGAAGTTAGGGCCTCTAATATGGGCAGTTCTAGACATAACCCCAAAGGTTTTTAAAAGAGAAAATTCTAGGCGACATGCAAGAACACATAGGACTTAACAGATAAATACAGAAAGAAGCAGTTAAGAGGCCTAAGTTTACCTCCACATATAATGCACATAAGCAGCACGTCTCAAACACAATACATGAGCAGTTTTATTAGAGAAGAGACCTAAATAGGATATCTAAATGGATGTCAATGCACATAACTATACAACTTTGTTTTTATAAACTCGACAATAAAGTCCTAATCAGTTTGCCTACTGATTTTTCAAAACTGTAAGTTGTTAAGCAGTAAACACAAAGAGAACAGTTCTTCAGTTTTATACATATTAGTTACCTAAGGCTTGCCTAGGGGTGGGGTCCTGCGTAATAGTTACTAGAAACATTAGACAATTTAGAAGATGTTCTTGGCCTAGAAGCATGTTGTTCTAGGTGATGTAAGTCTGATAATACAAGGATTATTAGCAGTTTTTATTTTTTAAAACAGGATAATCAAATGTGAACTATTTTTACCTCTTTTTATGAATCAGTAGTTTAAACTAGGCGTTTTTAACGAGACCCTAGAGCATGCCATCTAATATGCAAGTGACAGAATTTATAAAGGCATGATTCCTAATTGCATAGAGAATTACAGAGCATGACTCATGAATGCACATGAGTGATAGATTTTGTGATAATGATCCTAACAGAATTCTTAAAGCATGATCTCTAAGTGCACAAAAGAATCACAGAATTGCTACTTGCTGGAACATGATTTTGAATGTGCAGGAGTATCAACTTTTACGTTAATACTGTTTATTAACCTAAGAGCAGTATTTCCGAGTGATAATCATAAACATGTAGAGATGCTGAAGCAGTGAACCTAAGAACATGATATCTAGTGCATGACATGATTTGCATGTATTGGTCCTAAAGCAGGGATTCTAATGCAAGTATAGAGAATGTAAAGAGCCTAAAGCAAGATTTCTACCCAGTAACCTTGATAACCCTCCCTATTTCACTAGACATCCCCATTATTCGGTTACAATAATTATTACAGACAAATATTGAATGAATTACATAAATAGAAAAAGGAAAAAGAAGAAGTTACACTATAGGGAGCCTGAAAACAGGCCCAGATTTCCAGAACCTCAAATGTCCAAGTATTTCATAACCTTTCTCATGTCCGGGTGTGTCAGAGTTACCTAAGGACCTCAAGGGATCCTAGGCAGTGCTCACACACAGTTTTCATAACCAAAACTGAGTAAGTGCAGTGTGGAAGAGCCAGCTTCAATGCATCAGAGTTCAGAGGGGTCACATAGGGATCCCAAAGCAGTCATACATTGGAGGGGCATAACTTAAGGACCAAAGAATAGAGTGAGAGTGCTTGACATAGTTTTGAAAAGGTTTTAATAGGAAAGCAATATTTTAAAAAAAGGACTCAGTTGAAATAGTTTTGTAAATAAGAGATTTGTTTAGTGAAACAACTTTTGACAAGATTAGGGCAATGGATAAACAACAAACATAGAGCCAAACATGTTCAACAACATCCAAAGAACAGTCCTTCACACATGGGTGATGGGAATCGGGAACACATAGAGCACATAGTAAACATGAGCACAACAATTCTTGTAGGGGTCTATGGGAATAGGGGATATGCTGATGATATCAATACAACATGAATTTCAGAATCAACACAGAATCAGACAACTTAGGGTACAAATTGCTTCACAAAGAAAGGTTCATGCTAGAAACCATATAAACATAAAATAGAGCATAGTCACATTGAGACATACTACAAAAGGGTAACATATTCATAAGCATGTTGATCCTAAGGGGAGTAGGGCATAACATAACATGCTAGATGAACAAAAATGTAAACATGTCAATTAAATGTTGAACAACAAAACCATAGATATAAACAGATTAGAAACATGATACACTGAAGCAGTAAAAGAAACATATTGGTTTTGGGACTTGAATTGAAATCAGAACATACCAGTAAAGAGATAGTAAACAAAAAATATAGAATAGGAGCCCACAATAATTAGCCTTGGCTTGCAGCCTGCTAGTCCAGGACAGTAGCAAGTAACCAAAGAAAGAGAACAAAGAGATTTTGAGTGTGAAAGAGAGTTTGAACCAATGTGTTCGTGTGTTTGTGTGTATATATAGTAGTTTGAAACTAGGTAGAATAAGGTAAGAATCACAATTGTACAGTAATTATGGAACTCAGAACCAATTAGAGTAAAATCAGCATAAGTACCCCCTTAATTAAGGGAGTTATTCGAACGGTAAGTAACAAATAAGGAAAGAGACCATATATAGCTTAAGGAAATAATTCAAACAGTGCAAGTATAGAGCAGGTAATTAGGCTAGGTTAGGAAATCTTAATTAAGGAAATAAGAATCAATTAACAGTATAGTCTATCACATAATAAGGCAAGAAAATAGTTTAGAAGTCAGAAATCAGTAGAGAATATTACCATAGGAGGTTAGTAAAGGGCATTAATCACAGGAAATCAGGGATTCAAATAGAAGACAATATTAATGAAAGGAGATTACCACAAATCTTTGTGAATGAAAGGAATAAACATAATATAGGCAGGGAGAAGCAAAAATCAGAAACCCTAATAAGGTAAAAAAAAATCACATAGAATCAGGGATTCAGCTAGAAAATAGTACTGGGTAGAGGAAATTATCACAAGTTTCTGTCAATAAACAAAGTAAACATAATATAGGCAGAAGAAGCAAGCATAAAAAAAACTAATAAATATGATAGGGTAAAATCACAGGAACTCAGAATGTATTCGTGAGAAACAGGTATACATTCAAATCAAACGAACAAATAAGACAAGACAACCTTAAAACTCAGGATTAAAACCAAAAGAGTTAGTGTTTTTATCATAGTAAATCAAGTAAAAGGGGAAAACCTAAATAAGTTTCTTAAACACAGTAGAAATCATAGAACAACACTTAATAATAAGAAGAAAAGTCGTTTTGAAAAGGGGTTAAGAAACCCTAGCTGTGAAGACAAAGAGACGTTTTGAAAAAATCATAGAGATTTCTAGGAAAAATAGTAAAGTAACTCAGAATACACTCAAATCTATTACATATATAAGGATTAAAGAGATAAAATTAGGGTTTCAGAGAAGAACAACCCAAATATGGAGAGATTCTGGCTTAGAAGTCGTAGATCTAGCCGAAAATAGAAAGATATTACTCAGACGGGCCAAGGTGGCCTGAGAATGGCAAGAACAAACCATAGGTGTGAGTTGAACAGTCGTTGGTCCCTTGAGGACCTCAGGGTAGCAAGAATCCGGGCATGGGGGAAGCCATGGAGGCTAGGGGTGGTGGTGGAACCACCATTGTTACCGGCGAGCAGGTGGCTGGTGAGGAGGAGCCATGGATAGGCAGAGAGCTTGAGAGAGAATGGGGGTGTGACAGCGAAGAGTGATGAGAGAATGAGAGAAAGGGGGGGGGGGGGGGGGGGGGGTTAGACTATTAGGTTAGTTAAGGAAAGGGTGGATCTGGGCCGTTGATCAACGATCACGATTTAAGCAGATATTGGGTCAGGTGGATTTAAGGTTAGGCTTTGGGGTTTGGGGCTGGTTTAATTGACACTAGAATTGAAATGAATATGGGCTGTTTGTTAAATACTCAATTCAAATTAATTAAAATAATTTACAAAATAGCTACTAATTATAAAAAAGGAATTTCATGCATAAAAAATAGTTTAAAATGATTATTTAGTATCAAAAATACAAATGACTAATTTCTGGTAAGAAATAGTACAAAATTATATGCTTGGGCTATAATTGCAAAGTTATTGCAATTATAGCCAAAATAATCCAATTTGGCTAATTATGAAATAATTTGGTCTTATTAGGACCATAAACAATAAATTAAATCAGGAGATGCTTTTGAAATCACTTGTGATGCAATTCTGTAATTATTTGTTGGAAGTAAAATGCTGGATAAATTAATAAAAATATAAGAAATTTATGGGAAAAAATACCAATTGCTATTAATGCATGATTTTGAAGGTATATATGTAATTTAAAATATTTTGGAAAAAATTGGGTATCAACAGTGGGCATATCGAACAACGTCGAAATCAAGCATGGGGGAAACCCCATTTTCTTTGGTGTATGGGTCCGAAGTATTGATTCCGATCGAGGTCGGGGAACCTAGCATCAGGTTTCAGCATACTACTGAGGATTCAAACCACGCGGCTATGAAATTTGTCTCGAACTATTATATGAAAAACGTGAAGCCGCACTAGTTCGAATGGCCGCATAGAAGCAAAAGATCGAGAGGTATTATAACAGAAGTGCGAACCTTCGCCATTTTGGAGTCGGGGACTTAGTTCTAAGGAAATTCACCCTCAATACTCGAGACTCAAACGATAGAATCTAGGCCCATATTGGGAAGGACTGTACCGAGTCATCGGAGTCGTAGGGAAGCGATCTTACAAACTCAACACAATGGAAGGCAAGCAATTACCAAACAATTTGGAATATATCACTACTCAAACGGTATTATTGCTAAGGTATGACCTTCTCCATTTTTTTCATTTATATTTTAGACTAACTCCTTGCAGGTGTTCAATCGAAGGCATCAAGGCATCCTTCAACCCGAAGACCTTAGGTTTTAAATCATGCGTTGCACTCTTTTTCTCTTAGATCGGGTTTTATCCCAAATGGTTTTTTCCGGCAAGTTTTTTAACGGGGCAACATTTATATGCTACCTAAGGAGAATTCAACAAGTATTCAAGGCTTCTTTTCAATTAGCCTCGAATACTGGGGGCATCACCCTCGAAGGTTGCATTTTCGAAGAAAATACTTTGCGCCAAAGAGGGCCTCGATAGGAGAACTTTGTAATCGGCCAAACGGTCAAATGAACCGTGTCCATGTAGATAAGTCGAGCCCACAACGGCAAAACATGTACGCATGTATCAATTATTCAAAGAAGCATCCTTGATATATCAAAACACTTTGTGTCTTAAAGAAGTCTACTATTATAAGAGCTTCACACTTATAATTTTACGAGAAACGGCTCAAGAGCTAGAACGTAAATGCACCCCGAGTACTTGAGGACTGCCATCGATAGTCAACACATCTGAATCATCGAAAACTCGAAATCATAAGACCTCTAAGTGGCATCCCTTAGATTTAAATTCCACGGCCACCATACTCGGGGATTAACCTTTCGAACAAGTTATAAAGGTTATCGGGAAGCGAGTCCAAGAGACATACCCGAAGACTACGACCACATTAAAGGCTACAACCATATTAAAGACTATGTTCATATGAAAAGTCTACGGCCGGAATAATGCGGCTTGGAGACGTCTGAATTCCGCCATAAAATTAAAGGCCTTCAAACACTTTGAAAAACCGGTTAAATCAGGCTACCCTCGTCAAAAGAAAATGATAAAAGGCTTCGATAAAACCAACCCTCAAATAATTTAGAGGCTTCGACAACATCAACCTTTGAAAAATACCTCAAGAGGTAGTCAATTATCATTACACAACAAGTTACAAAAGATGTTCCAATCGATCGAACTTTAGAAAAACCCAACGGGTACAAAAAACACATGCTAAGGCATACCAAAATTTTCACTAAGTCTTTTAGCCTTAAAGAAGGGAAAAATTATAGCCGCTTTAGAGGCCGAATTGGCCCTACTTAAGAGCCTAAGGATCGACCTAAAAAATCCTAAGGGCCAATATTTAAGAGCATAAGGGCCGAAGCATATGGAGTTCGAGACCTTTCTCTCACTCAGCTCGGACTCAAGAGTCCCCAAGCCCGCGTCAAACCGACTTAAAGCTTAGATCGAGGATTAAACCTTAAGAGGTATTCTATTATAAAGATCTCTTATTGATCAAACAAAAGATCTAATGGCTTATTATATTCTGAGTCCAAGCCAATACTGGGACTGATCATTAGAATTATAACATCAAATTTCTTCCACAAAAGAAGACAAAACAGAATTCAACACAAATTGAAGATGAAGCAAAGAGGTTCTTTATATTCATAAGAGATGTTTACAAAATATATTTACAACACCCACGAGGGGAATTTACACAAAAGCAAAAAAACAAAAAGAACCTAATCTATTTCGGGGCTACATCCCCATGAACCACATCCTCGGGAGCTTTATCTTCAGGAGACTCCTCCTCCCCGGGAACTTCATCTTCAGGAGACTCCTCCTCCTCGGGAACTTCATCTTCATCTTCCTCGCTCTCGAAGCCACTAGCAGAACCCTCTCGTCGGAGATCAAAGCAGCAACCTCTTCCTCCAAGGCTTTTGCCTTTTCAATATCGGCTTAGAGGTCGAAGCCTCGAGCATGCACCTCCTCGAGAAATTTTCTCCGGGACTCCAACCTTGCATGGTTGAGGGCACATGGTAACTTAATGTCGTCCGCAACTGAGATTTCCTATGCCCGAGTGTTAGCAGCAACGACGTCAGCTCGGTACAAGGACACGAATGCCTCTGCCTCAGATTGGGCCTTAGCAAGCTCAACTGTTGATTTAGCTCGAAGCTCCTCAATTTTGCGGCTCTAGGCCGAGTTTTCCTCCTTTGCACTTTGAAGCTGGTGCTCGATCGAGGTCAGCTATTCCCAAAGAGTATCTTTCTCTGAGGCGAGACGGTCCATATTTTGTCTCCACCCAAGGGTCTCAGCCTCTTTCATCTTGAGCTCCTCTCGAAGCTCCTCCACTAGCTCGCTCTTCTGCTGGAACTGCAAAATTGAAGTGTTAGCCACCAAATAAAGTAAAAACATAATAGACCCTCAAAAGCTATATTACCTGTTCACGAAGCTCAGCTTGTTGTTGACGGGCCTTCGCCAAATCGGCTCGAAGATTGCTGATCTCCTCCTCTTTTTTGGCATAGAGAGCCTTAATGTTGTCCATCTCTACCACGATCTTCTTAAGCTCAGCTTCACACCGGGCAAGCTCTGCCCGAGATTTGGAGAATGCTTGTTGATGAAGCAGCATGGCCTGCTCACAAAGAAAATGATTCAGGCTTAGAAAAATTAAAATTAAATTTGAGGTGTAGTTATGAAGACAAAACTTACTTGTTTGCAAAGCTTTTCGGCCTCATAAAAAATGAACGAAGCGTCGAGATCGGGGCCCTCCTCGATTCCCGCAAGGTATTCTCGAAAGATGTCACTCTCCCCATGGGACGTTCCCACATCTAGAGTCCTCATGGCCTAGGCATCCCGTATTTGCCCCTCGGAGAACACCGAGCCCGTGGCGAATCATCCACATTTATTACCCCGAATGAATCAATCGGGATATTATCCTGTCTTCGGAGGCCCACGGAATCAGGCTCTCCAAGCTCATCAACTGGGTGTCTCCCAGGACGAGGCACACTTTTTTTGCCCGATTGCTCGGGGACTTTGTTGGAGCTCCCCTCCGAATTTTCTCCGACTCGAGAATGAACCGTATCAGTCACTTTCGGTTCAACGACCTTCGAAGCATCAATGCTTCCTCTTTTCCGAGCTACCAACGGGCATCCATCATCTTCGCCCTCTGCGCCGTCTCTCTCTTCGTTCTCAGCACGAAGATGTTCGGCCTTTTCTGGAGATAAGGCCACAGTATCGGCCTTAGGCTTTCGAAGCTTGCTTTCTTTGGCTTCGGGGAGTTTGTAGGAGACCCTTTCTTCCTTTTCTTTTCCTTGGTGGGCTTTGGGACTTCTTCCTCACTGGGCGGGGGCGGACTCATTGCAACGGTGACTCCGAGGCCTGCGTGAAAGCACAAGTAAGTATCTCACTAAGGGACATAAATGTGAAAATAATAAAACTCACCATGGTTTTTGGCCTCCCATCGACCTTTGGCCAAATCACGCCAGCTTTTCTCGGCGTATGAAGAAGTAGAGGCCAGTTGTCGAACCCAACTTGGGAGGTCGGGTACCGCACCGGGAAACCAAGCAATAACTTCATCATCATAAAGAAATTAGATCGAGAAAGGGGTGAGATTGAGAAGGAACAGAAAAATTGAAGTATTAGATCACTATCGATAAGCCTGTACATACGTTTCATGTTCCATTCTTCGGGGAATGGCATCCTTTCAATAGGAATCAGGTTGGAGGTCCTAATTCGGACAAGCCGACTCATCCATCTCCGGTCCTTGTCCTCATCGATGCTGTAGAAGAAGGACTTTGAGGATCGGCGTTGCAACTTTATCAGGCCACCTCGATAAAGGCGAGGGTTGTATAGCCTGATTAGATGGTCGAGGGTGAAAGACATCCCCTCGACCTTGCTCGAGAAATATCTAATCAGATTGGGAGGGGTAAATCTGGCCAAGCGTCACTTGATATTGTTGGAAAAAGTCGAGAATGATTGGGTCTATGAGGGGCAGAGAAGGATCTACGGGACCCAACGTGAATGGATAGGTATACACGCTCAGGTATCCTGCTTTATGAGTAGTAATGTCCTCTTTAGGATAATGGATCACCACATACTATATTCTCCCATTTGCAATCTGCTTTCACTTGCTTGATTTAGGCTTGGTTATCAAACTGATATATCGAGACATGGGTTCACATCGACCCGGGACTGAAGCAGGATTTGTTGATTTTTAAATCGGAAGATGTTTCGCACGATCCGGGGATGCACTCCTCGATGCGAGGTGGCACCATTGCTTTACTTTTGGACTGCCGTGATGATGAATAGGCTTTCTCTTTCTAAGGAACGGTCTTAGAAGTTTTGGCCATTGTTGTTGAGAAATACAAAAAGAAAGAAGAAGTTAAGGATGGAATAAATGGTAAGTTCAGAGAGATTGAAGAAGCTACGGGAATTTTAAGAATGCTTTGAGAAGTAAAGTTTGCAAAAGTGATAAATTGGAGTATTTATAGAGGTCACCAAAGTGTGTTGGGGAATCCAAACGACTAACCATCAACCACTTTCAATTAGTGGCCTTAGAGAACTGTGTAGACGTGACCTTTCAGTCACACCAGTCACTGACGTCACGATACTGGCATCATGGTTGGGGCATCGAAGGGTCGAGAATCAAATCGTTCCTTATCATTTCATTCTAAGAAACGCGGGGACTATCTATATACAGCCAAAATCTTATGCCCCCATTTGGTAGACTCGATAGGTCGCATCGAGGGTTGAAGTTCGATAAAGATCAAGCTCGGGCTCGAAGGCGGAATAAGAGGCTCGATGAGCATCGAAGCAGAATACGACCGATGCCTAGATAGTGCCGTTATAAGTTTGTTACAGAAGGACAAGATTCTCTCCACGTCCCCAAAGATCATGGCGCAAATTCCGGAATAGATTTGTACGAATTAGTACAAATCCGTACTAGGTGGTTACACAGCTGTCCCAATAAGATTCTTTACTGTGAATAGAAATGTACCTTATTTAGGGTTTCCCCTCCTATATAAAGGGGACCCCAATCATTTGTAAAGATCATCTAATCATTGGCAAAGAATATACTCTCTACTTTTCGTTCATTGTTCATCAGAACTGTCCTTTAAACTTTATTATTTCTTCTTGCTTTACTGTTCTTGATTCACCTCGAGGTCACTAAGCTCGAGGTCGACACTTCTTAAGCAACACTGGTTTGGTTCACTTATTCTTTTCATTATTACCTTATACTTCTTGTCTATTAATTGGTATTGAACTGAATCACGTATCTTTAAAACCACAAATCAAATTTAATTGTTACTCGTATTTTCGAGGTAAATAGTTTGGAGCCCACCGTGGGGCTAAAGATAATAGTGATTATTTCAGTGCTAATTTTCTGATCACACATGTTATTCTGTAAGGGTTTGATATTAAAATACATGGGGTATACCTGGCCTATTTCATATTATGGGGATGTTTAGTGGAATTAACCATTTTTCATTTTGGTAATTAACGAAGTCCGACTTTAAAATCATGTAAGTTGAGCTGTTTATGTTGAGAAAGGGCCAATGCCATTAGGGCTGCTGCTAATGATTGAACCAAATCTCCTTAGCGGCTGATATAATTCTGCCACATGGGGTTGTTATCATAGACAGTAGTCGCTTGGCCCATCCATGTTAGGGTCGGAGTGTCCAAGCATTTAATAAAGCAAAAACAAGCCTTCGTTCCTCACCTTATCCGCGGCCCCCACTAACCCCTCCCTCCACCCCTATATAAATCGACACAAACAAATCGTCTTCCTCACCAATTAACAGCACATCGTTTTAGATTTTCACCAAACTTCAATTTTTCTCAGAGATTATGGCTCAAATTAGCATTACTATCCAAGCCTTCGTTCTTTCCATCCTCCTTTCCGCCGTTGCTTCCTCTGCACAGGAGACTGCGATGTCACCGGCGCCGTCACCGGATGCCGGAGCCGCGTTCTCTTTGCCGGCTTCCGGTGCTTTGATTGGGACATCTCTGCTTGTCTCTCTATTTGCTCTGTTGAGGCAATGAATTCGTTCCTACTACTTGAGAGAGTCCATGTTTTGTGTGTTTTGAACGAAGATGCAGTTTTTCGGTATTGATTTGTATAGTCATTTGGTGAATTGGTGGTTTGTCATTGTTGATTGTTCCGGTATTAACCTGATTCTTTTGTTGACTTATACGTATTAGTGGTTGAAATAAAATTCTTTTTGTTTATTCTAGTTTGTTTTAGTTCCCCTTCTTATTTTATTTTATATACGGAAAAGAGCCGTATAGACCAGTAAAACTATACGAATTAAGACAAATATGCCTGTCGTAAATAGTTTGGCAGAAATATATTCAATCAGTCTAATATTTGCTCATTCATGCCCTTAGTTTAACGGAACCACTATTTTATCTTTTTAAATAATTAATAACCGGACCCAAACTAAAATCTGCTGACCTGATTCGTTAGGATCCAACCCACCCTTATTTCAAAGATATTTTTTGATATATTAATTTTATTTTTCTCACAATCTATTTATATTTTCACCAATATAAATACAAATAACTCCATGTTCAATGTAACTTAACCTAGTGAATCCGTTTTTTTGTTTAGATAAGTGAACATTAAATGATTAATTATTAGTTTATTGGATTATTTTCTGCATTACAAAGTTGTTATGAAATAAGTAATAAATTGTTAAAACGGTGTGCTTCTTTTTTTATTTATTAAGTAATTATTTCATAACAAGCACCAGTGAGAAAAATAAAAATAGATGGTAAAATGATTAAAGAAAGCAAATAATAAATAAATATCAATTACTACTTTTAGTAGGATTACTTACCGAAATATTGTATAACCAAAAAAAAAATATCGGTAATTAAATTACTAAAATAAATAAATATGATTATCACACAATTCTCAATCAAACAAAAATAATATATCAAAAAATATCTTTGAAATAAGGGTGGGTGGGGTCTTAACGGATCGGGTCAGCAGATTTTAGTTGGGTTCGGTTATTAGTTATTTAAGAAAGACAAAATAATGGTTCCGTTAAAATAAGAGCATAAATGAGCAAGTATTGAACGGATTAGGCATATATGTGCCAAACTATTAACGACGGGCGTATCTGTCCTAATTCCCATAGTTCAGTGACATATATGTCCCTTTTTCGTTTTATATATATCGTTCTATTTATGTGATTGATATTGCATTAGTTTCTCTCTTCTTATTTTTTATTCTAACAAGCCAACAACACCTGCTATGTAGCAAAAAATTAGAAACTGAAATATTGTGTATTCTCTACTGAAACTCTTTTCTATATACAATTAAATATGCATGTCATATACTCATAATGAAAAACAGATTTATCATGAAAAATATGTGTCACTATGAAAAAATTTAAAAACCAAAATTAATTTCTTAGTTAGGTGCATAACTTGAAAAAAGTACATCACAATCGAAAGATCGGAAAAAATAATAGCAGATAATACTTTTTTATTTTACAGTGTAAAACTTAATTAAGACTACTTAAGAAAAGTCGTGAATTTTGATTAAAGATTACTTGCATTAACATTTTTCCCCGTTCATTCCATTAATTATTAAAGGGAAGAAAGGTATGTGTGAGAATGTAAATCAAAATTTGAATTAATTTGTTTCTATTTTGATTTCATTTATTAATCCACTATTTGTTCTTAGTTTGCCAAGTGACTTTATATTAGCTTGCCACTTGGCTTAATCACAATGCAAACTTGCTTTAATCTCTATATATATATATATATATATATATATATATATATATATATATGCTCATACAAAGATTTTCATCTTAATACAATGCTAATATGCTATGTTGTGAAATTAAATGGATATATACATACTTACATGCCATATGTGTCAGCGTATACTAACATTTGTAATTTACACTTAATATCACAAAAGAATAGTGAGTGACATGATATTTCACACTTTTAAGTTAAAATCCAACATTCACCTCTGAATCATAATCACATCTGCAGCCAATCCAAAGACATTTTAAGGCTTATGTGAAATTAATCTATATATTATTAAATAAAGAGGAAAAAGTCCTCTCCTTAAGCCTAGTAGTGTCATGACTCGAAAATCCACCTTCAGATCGTGATGGCGTCTAACGTTGAACCCGCTAGATAAACCAACGTTTTGGTTAACTTTACTTATTGACAATTTAAAATAACAATGATACTAGAGCTATAATGATTAAAAATGCGAAAGACTAATAATTCAAGAACTTAAATAATAAATCTCATAACGATTTCCTTAATTACATCCCAGAACCGCTATCACAATCTCACGAACAGTCTAAGATTTACTAAAAATAATGGTCTGAAACAAAGTGTATACAACTGTCTTGGAAGTACAAGAAAAAGACAGAAAAAGGAATGGAATAAGAGGTGACGCCAAGGCCTGCGGACGCCTGCAGGACTACTTACTGTCGCCGTGGACTGAAGGATACTCCCTCGCTCAATGTCCACTGGGTCCGGTGCTGTAATCTGCACAACATAAAGAAGTACAGGTGTAACATCAGTATAACCGACCCCATGTACTGAGTAATGCTGAGCCTGACTTCAGCGAAGTAGTGACGAGGCTAGGACACGACAACAGATAACACATGTGCAATTCAATTGTATCACATGAAATAATGACAGGAAGTAAGCAAGTAAAAATAACAAAGGGGAAAGAACAAGTTAGGGATAAGGGCAACAATCCTATGAAATACTAGAACAAGGCAACAATTGAAACGTATAAATAACAGCAAGAATTAACAGCTCTGAACAAATAAATAAACAGAAACGGCACGGCACGTCTCCTAAGGATTCTACCGTTCCGGCAAGGAACACAACTATAACCAGTCTCTCTTAGAAGTACAATTTGAACAATTAATCCTCAACCGAACGAATAATCAACAATATTCTACATCATGAATTACCCTCAAAGGCATAGCTTCCAAAATGACAATTACTTCATAACACAGAGAATATCAATAAAAACTATATAAATCATCAAGTTCGACTCACGGGCAAGCTTGACCACAACGTATAGGTACTCGTCACCTCACCTATACGTTGGACATGAATATCACATAGCAAATAAGACTCAATACCTATTCCCTCAAGCTAAGGTTAGGCCAAACACTTACCTCGATACCACGAACACAATTCAAGCCTCAACTACCGCTTTACCTCTTGATTCCACCACCAACTTGCTCGTATCTAGTCACAAGTTACTTAACTATATCCATAAATGCTAAATGAATAAAGTCTAATGCATGGAAAATAGTTTTCTAAAGTTTTCCCCAAAAGTCAAAAATCGACCTCGGACCCGCTTGGTCCAAACTCGAAATTCGGACCAAAACTCGATTACCCATTCACCCCCGAGCCCGGGTATATAATTTCTTTTGGAATCCAACCCCAAATTGAGGTCTAAATTTCCAAATTTCAACATTCTTAAGTTTTACCCAAAATTCCCAATTTTCCCATGAAAATCCCTAGATTCTAGGATGAAATCTTGTAAAAGGATGTTAAGGAGTAAAGAAAATGACTTAGAAATCACTTACAATTATTTTGGAGAAAAAAAAGTGTTTAGTAAATCGCCTCTTATGTTTTTAGGGTTTTGAAAAATAGAAAATAACTGAAAATCCCGTTTATATATACCCCCCCCCCCCAGGCCTCCACCGCAGACCGTGCTAGAGCGACCGTGGCCGCGACCGCGAAAGCCTTGCTGCAGACTCGCTGGAACTCCCCCACCGCGGATCGCGTTGAGGCGACCGCGACTGCGAAGGTCTCACCGGGGACATCGCTAGGGCGACCGCAGACCGCGCTAGGGGGTTCAGAGGCTTGACTCCTCAAACCTGCAACAACTGTGATTCTAAGCCTAAGGCATCCCGGAACCTACCCGAAACTTTTCCGAGCCCTCGGAACCTCAATCCAAAAGTGCACGCAACCTCGAAAACATATTACGGACTTATTCGAGTAATCAAAACACTGAAATACTATCATAAACATCGAATTATACTTCAAAATCTATAACAATTCTCAAAACTTCTCAAACTTCACATTTTCCATTTTTAATCTGAAACATGTCAAACCAAGTCCGTTTCTTACCACAGTTAACTCATAATAAACATATTGAACCTGTTCCGGGCTCCGAAACCAAAATACGGGCCCGAACACACAGGTTTCGCATAAATTTTTCACTTTCAAAAGCCTTTATAATTTTCAGAAAATAATTTTCTTTAAAAAAAAATTTATTTCTCGGACTTGGAACCTTGGAATCCGATTCCGGGCATATGCGCAAGTCTCATATTTTCCTACGGACCCTCCGGGACCGTCAAATCATGGGTCCGGCGTCCGTTTACCAAATTTATTCAAATAATTATCATAAATTCAACATTTATTCCATTTTCCATTTAACGGCTTCTCGGCTACATGCCCGGGATGCACACACACATCGAGGTGAGATAAAAGGAGGCTTTCATGGCCCCGGAACACGAATTTAGTTAAAATTATACGGGATAACCTTTCGGGTCATCACAAGTAGAGTCGAGAAAAAAAGCCACATAGCATAAGTAGTTAATAATTATTTTTATTATTGTTTTTAAATTTAAATATCTATAAAATAATAAACTAAGATATTTTAAATAAAAATACAAAATTAAAAAAAAGTGTCCATTCAAGTTGGAGAGTGATTTCAAGTTGGAGCTTCTAAATTATCTTAAAATAAAAAACTAAAATTAGAAAAAAATGAAAAATTGCCAATTTAAATTTTCTTTGCTTTCTCATAATTTTTATTTTATTTTTAAAAATAAAAAAGGTTACTTATTCAGAAAATATTATTGAGAATAATAGAATAGAATATAAAATAGCCTATTTTTTTTAAAAGTAATATGCTAATAAAAGTTTCTATTAACAATGCAATAATACTAAATATAGGATAATACAACAAAGAAAAATACAAAACAAAAAGGTTATTCGATTCTTATATAAGTTTCTTTAATTTAATAAAGAATTTATTCATTTAAATTCAGATAATCTCGGCTCGTATCGGCAGAGAATCAATGATCGGCGAAACATTTTTTAGAATTGTACTTAGGGTAAAGTTCCCCTACTATAAAAGGGAAAACTTATTATTTATGGGACACATTGTAACACGCATATCAATGCAATATACTCTTATTCTCTCTGTTATTCAAGGTTCTTACTCTTGTTCATCAGTTCTCATTAGTGTGAGCTCGTGATCGAAGGCAGGCACTACGTTAAACCGTTAATGAGTCCGGGATCACTCTCTTTATCGGTTTGACAATTTATTACGTTTTTTATCTGTTTAATCTAATGCTACTTATCATTTGTATTGAATTAATCCACATATCCTTAAAGCTACATATAAATTTAATTGTTATCCGTTGTTTTAGGGTAAACATATATGTTAAGAAGTAACAACATGTGAAGGATGACATTAGAGTACTTTTAAATACATTTTAAATTTGTAAATACTTAATGTGTAATAATATGTGGTACACAATAGTATAAAATTAGAATACATTTTAAATGTCAACAATTTTTTTAATATAGAATAATAACATAATATATTAGTGACAAACTGACAATAGTATAAAGGACCATTGTTATAAGATATTTTGCTAATAATTGGACAGATCATGTGCGGCGCCGACGTGAATTGTGTGGGTTGCTGCCTTGCGGGAGTGGTTGGCCTATCCATGTTATGGTAGGTAATGTTACAAAATTCATATATTAACTTGAATAGATTTAACTTTAAGCCACGAATCAAAGACTTGTTTTGATACTTAGTCTCAGTTTACGGGGATCTTACATATGTTTTAATCGACGGGAAATTACACGAACTAAGTATATCTCTCTTACAAAATAATTAAACGAAGTTGCGTGAGTCCACAATGATTTGTGGCATAGACATGTTGCTTAATTCCAACTTTTTCTTTGGGTTAATTACATTAAATATTCATGTAATATGATTTAGTTTTGGATACACTATGTATTTTAAAATTAAATGCTTATACCCCTTATACTATGAAAATCCTATACTTAACATCACCTATGAGGTATATCCGTAAATAATTATATACGGTACTGATTTGGTGAAGGATGCCTTAGAAAAGGTAAAGTTGACTCAGGAGCAACTTCGCACAACACAGTCCAGATAAAAGAGTTATGCGGATTAGAGAGCGCATGATTTATCATTCATGGTGGGCGAGAAGGTTCTCTTGAAAGTCTCGCCGATGAATGGGATCATGTTGTTCAGGAAGAAAGGCAAGTTTAGTCCAAGGTTATAGGCCCATTTCATGTGTTGAGACGAGTTGGGCAGGTTGCTTAGGAGCTTGCTTTGCCTCCCAGTCTATCAGAAGTTCATCCGGTTTTCCACATGTCTATGCTCTGGAGGTATCATTCCGACATGTCACATGTATTAGACTTCAACACGATTCAGTTAGATAAGAGCCTGGGTTATGAGGAGGAGCCAATTGCCATTGTTGATAGGCAAGTTCGCCCGTTGAGGTCCAAGAAGATTTCCGTGGTGAAGGTTTAGTGGAGGGGACAACTAGTCGAGGAGGCGACTTGGGAGTCCGAGGAGGAGATGCGGAGCAGATATCCACACTTATTCAGCACTACAAGTATGGTTATAGACTCGTTCGAGAACGAACATTTGTTTAAGAGGTGGAGAATGTAACGACTCGACCATTCGTTTTGCTTTTAAGAACTCTGTTCCCCTAAATAAGACTCCCCGTATGTGCTTTTACTGTTTTATGACTTGGGGGAATGGTTAGTTCGGGATTTGGAAGGGTTCGGGTTGCAGTCGGTACACTTGGTTCCTTGTTTTGGCTTTAAAAGACTAAGTTTGACTTCAGTTAATGTTTTGAGTAAACAACCTCGGAATTGGGATTTGACGGTTCCAATAGGTTCGTATGATAATTTTGGACTTGGGTGTATGTTTGGATCGCGTTTCGGATTACCGAGGAGTGTTTCAACGCCTAATAGTGAAAATTGTCTCTTTGAAAGTTTTAAAGTTCTTCAAATTTGGTTTGAAGTAGGATTTGGTGTTATCGAGGTCCAATCGGAATTCCGAGCCTAGGAGTAGTTCCTTACGATGATTTAAGACTTGCCCGCAAAATTTGGTGTCATTCCAAGTAGTCTAAGTATATTCGGCGCGTTCGGAGAAATTTAGAAACTTGAAGTTCATAAATTCAATTCGGTCTTAGGGTACGATTCTTAGTTTCGTTGTTGATTTACGTGTTTCGAGAGTTCGAGCAGGTCCTATTATGTTTATATACTTGTTGGTGCATTTGGACAGGGTCCCGGGTAGCTCGGGTGAGTTTCGGACCGCTCGGAGCAATGTTGGAAAAACCAGAAATTCTTGTCACGACCCCAAATCCTAACAGGCCGTGATGGCGCTTAATGTGGAACTAGGCTAGCCAACCAACACATAACTACACATTTTGTTTAATCAAATATCGCAATATCATTTAATATCAGCATAGCAAGTATGAAAATTTCCTACGTCTTTAAGCAAATATAACATAATCTACTGTCTAAACAAATCCCCCAAGATTGGAGTCAACCGATCACGAGCATCTAAGAATAAAACTAACTCTGCTAATGTCATAATAAATGTCTATGAATCAAATACTAAGTACTATATGAAGAAGGGAAGTGGAAAAGCTGCGGACGCTGGACAGCTACCTCAAAATCCCAAACGCTGATGACAACGAGCTCAAACACCTATTGCTACGAACCAGTACCTGGATCTGCACACAGGGGTGCGGAGAGTAATGATGAGTATGCCAACTTAGTATTAATGAAAATAAATCACATTCTAAAGTATATGAAACACACAACACAAAACACCAACCCACAATAACAGTAAAACATCAAGTCTCCATACAATATACATAAGTTCGAAAACCAATTTCCAGAAAATCCTTTAAAACAAGTATATTTTCAATATATCTCAGTAAAACTCTCACTAATATCAGTTTGAAATATGAAGTGAATCATAGTCAAAACTCAGTAACATATCGTCATAACACTGCCCCTCGAACCATAATCATCACTCATAAATATTCCCTCAGCACCTCACCATCACTCAGTATCAGCCCCGCGGGCAACCTCACTGTCACTCATGTCTCCCAATCACTCATCACTCGGCACTCGCACTCAGTAGGTACCTGCGCTCACTGGGGGTATGAACAGACTCCGGAGGGGCTCCTTCAGCCCAAGCGCTATAAATAATCCAAATCATGGCATCAATCACTCTCAGGCACTCGGCCTCTCTCATATCATAACATCCTCACAATATAGGCTCTCGACCTCACTCAGTCAGACACTATCAATATGCCAGTGGGGCCATAAATATACCGGGTTCTCGATCCAAAAATTGTATTTCATTTTCAAGAAATAATATTAACATACTCTGAGTGTCAAAACAATTATCAAGAAGGACTGAGTGTAAAATCATAACATATCAAGTGAGGAATATCAGTAAAATAGCTCCCAAGGGGTTAAACAGATCGGCACTAGGCCCCAAACATGGCTTACAACCCAAATATATCAATACTATTAAACATAGGCTTTAAAAGCGATTTCGCAACTCAATAGTCGCCTAAAAAAGAATATATTTCCAAATTCCCAATTTTTGCACTCCAAACCGTGAAAGAATGCAAAGTCCGGGGTTTCATACCCTCAGGACAGGATTTAAAGACATTACTTACCTCGAACTAGCCCGAAAAGCTACTCTGCATTACGCTTGCCTCTCGAATCAACTTCCGAGTGCTCCAAATCTACCAAGTTCAGATTTTTATCATCAAATTATGCTAAAGGAATGAATTCCAATTGAAAAATATCGATTTTAAGCACAAAACCCGAAATCAGTCAAAGCCCGATCCCCGGGCTCGCATCCCGAAACTCGACAAACTTTATACCTAAATATTCTTCATCATCTCACGAGTCTGTACATATAAAGAACTTGAAAATCGGAGTTCGTTTGATCCCTCAAATCATCCCTAGAAGGTCTATAATCTCAAGCCTAACTCCACCTTTTTCTACTGATTTTCATGAATTAAACACTGATATTTTGTTCCTTAATCACAAATAATTGAGTTCTAGGGTCCAAAATCCTTACCTCAACGAAGAACAATGATTTCCTCTCTTCAAAATCGCCTCAAAGCTCTTTTCCCGTTCAAAAATGGTGTAAAAGGGTTTAATGGTCGCAGAGGGTTTATTTAAATACTGTTCACGCGTTTTACTGTTCACCCGAGTTACTATTCACCCGAGTACTATTCACCCGAGTTACTGTTTATCTGAATTACTGTTCATCCGAGTTACTGTTCATGCTGTTGTGAAAAAAATGCAGCAGCTTTTCTTCTAGTTTAAATTGATCCGTTAACCTTTCGAAATCCACCCGAGGCCCTCAGAAATCTCAGCAAATATACCAACACATCCCATAACATCATTCGAACTTAGACGAGCCTTCGAAACACCAAAAACAACATCAAAACACCAAAATCACATCAAATTCAAGCCTATGAACTTTGAAATTCCTAAATTCCACCAACGACGCCGAAACTATCCAAAACAACTCCGATTGACCTGAAATTTTGCAGACATATCCAAAATGACACTACAAACCTGTTCCAATTGTCGGAATTCCATTCCGACCCCGATAGCCTATTTTCCACTGCCGACCGGAAATCGCCAAAAACTAACTTTCGCCAATTCAAGCCTAATTCTACACCGGACATCACAAAAATATTCCGGACACAATCCTAAATCCCAATTCACCTAACAAAGTTCTCTGAGCCATAAAATACGCATTTCGAGGTCGTTTACCAATAAGTCAACTCTCAGTTGACTTTTCTAATTCTAAAGCTACTTTTAGAGACTAAGTTCTTAATTTCTTCTATAATCATTCCAAGCCCGAGCTAACCAACTCTAATACATCATGGACAATATAACCAACCTATGACAAGTCATTAACAGTAAATATAATGCAGATTCTATGTAACGACCGACCGGGTCGTTACATTCTCCCCCTCTTAAACAAATGTTCGTCCTCGAACGGGTCTAGAAACATACATGGAGTCTCAAACAAGTGAGGATATCTGCTCCGCATATCCTTCTCGGTCTCCCAAGTAGCCTCCTCCACTGGCTAACCTCTCCACTGTACCTTCACTGAAGCTATCTCCTTTGACCTCAACTTCCTGACCTGACGACCCAAATATCCACTGGCTCTACCTCATATGACATATCACCCTCAAGCTGAAATGTGCTGAAGTCTAAAACATGAGAAGGGTCACCAACATATTTCTGGAGCATCGACACATGAAATAACGGATGACGACTCGACAAGCGGGGTGGCAAGGAAAGTCTATAAGCCACCTCTCCAACCTTCTGAAGTACCTCAAAAGGACCAATAAACCGGGGATTCAGCTTTCCCCTCTTTCCGAACCTCATAACACCCTTCATTGGTAATACCTTCAGTAGTACTTTGTCACCCTCCATAAAAGACACATTCCGAACCTTCCGGTCCGCATAACTCTTCTATCGAGTCTACGCCGTGCGAAGTCGTTCCTGAATCAACTTCACCCTCTCTAACGTATCCTGAACCAAGTCTGGGCCTAATAGCCTAGCCTCACCGGGCTCGAACCAACCAACCGGAGATCTACACCTCCTACCATATAAAGCCTCATACGGGGCCATCTGAATACTGGACTGATAGTTGTTATTATATGCAAACTCCGCTAGTGGCAGAAACTGATCCCATGAACCACCAAAATCAATCACACAGGCACGCAACATGTCCTCTAATATCTGAATAGTCCGTTCCGACTACCCGTCGGTCTGAGGATGAAATGCTGTACTCAACTCTACCTGAGTACCCATACCTCTCTGCACGGCCCTCCAAAATTGAGATGTGAATTGTGTACCTATGTCAGAAATGATAGAAACCGGAATTCCATGTAATCAGACAATCTTCTTAATGTAAATACCAGCTAACCACTCCGAAGTATAAGTAGTACTGATAGGAATAAAGTGCGCGGACTTGGTTAGCCGATCCACAATGACCCAAATAGCATCAAAACCCTTCGAAGTCCGTGGAAGCCCAACTACAAAGTCCATAGTGATCCGCTCCCACTTCCACTTCAGAATATCTAACCTCTGAAGTAATCCACCTGGTCTATGGTGCTCATACTTGACCTGCTGGCAGTTGAAATATCGTGCTACATACTCAACAATATCTCTCTTCATCTGCCTCCACAAATACTGCTGTCTCAGATCCTGATACATCTTCGCGGCACCCGGATGGATGGAATACCGCGAGCTATGATCCTCTGCTAATATCAAATCTTAACGCCCATCCACATTGGGCACGCAAATATGGCCCTGCATCCTCAAAACCCCGTCATCACCAATAGTCACATCCCTGGCATCACCTCGACGGACTCTGTCCTGAAGAACTAACAAATGCCGGTCATCATACTGGCGAGCTCTAATCTGATCATAAAGAGAAGACCGGGAAGCCATGCTAGCTAAAACCCGTGAAGGCTTTGACAAATTCAGTCTCACAATCTGACCCGATAAAGCCTGAACATCAAGTGCTAAGGGTCGCTCTGCTGCTGAAAGGTAGGCTAGACTCCCCAAACTCTCTACTCTGCGACTCAGGGCATCGACCACTACATTGGCCTTCCCCGGATGATATAAAATAGTGAGGTCATAATCCTCGAGGAGCTCTAACCACCTCCTCTGACGCAAATTCAAGTCCTTCTGCTTCAGTACATACTGCAAACTACGATGATCAGTGAAATCTCACACTGCACTCCATACAAATAATGACGCCAAATCTTTAAGGCATGAACAATGGCAGCTAACTTGAGGTCGTGCACTGGATAATTCTTCTCATGCACCTTCAATTGTCTAGACGCATAGGCAATCACCTACCGTCTTGCATCAATACCGCTCCAAAACCAACTCTAGAAGCATCACAATAGACTGTATAAGAACCCGCACCAGTAGGCAGAACCAATACTGGGGCTGTGGTCAATGCTGACTTGAGCTTCTGAAAGATCTCCTCACACTCATCAGACCATCTGAATGGAGCACCTTTTTGGGTCAATCTGGTCAAAGGCGAAGCAGTTGAAGAGAATCCTTCCACAAAGCGACGGTAATATCCCGCCAAACCAAGGAAACTCTTGATCTCTGTAGCTGAGGATGGTCTAGGCCAACTCTGCACCGCCTCAATCTTCTTCGGATCAACCTGAATACCCTCACTAGACACCACGTTCCCCAAGAAAGCTACTGAACCAAGCCAAAACTCACACTTGGAGAATTTTGCATAAAGCTTCTCCTCCCTCAACCTTTGCAACACAACTCTCAACTGATGAGCATGCTCCTCCTGGCTACGGGAATATACCAGGATGTCATCAATGAACAGAATGATGAAAGAATCAAGGTAAGGCTGAAAAACACTGTTCATCAATTGCATAAATGCGGCTGGGGAATTGGTCAACCCAAATGAAATAACCAGAAATTCATAATGACCATATCTGGTCCTGAAAGTAGTCTTCGGAATGTCAGAATCTCGAATTTTCAACTGATGATACCCAGATCTCAAATCAATCTTGGAGAACACTCTAGCTCCCTGAAGTTGGTCAAACAAGTCATCAATACGGGGCAAAGGATACCGATTCTTCACCGTATCCTTATTCAGCTGCCTATAATCAATACACATGCGCATGGAGCCATCCTTCTTTTTCACAAACAACACCGGTGCACCCCAAGGTGACACACAAGGCCGAATGAACCCCTTATCTAGGAGTTCCTGAAGCTGCTCTTTCAATTCTTTCAACTCTGCTGGTTCCATACGATAAGGTGGAATATAGATAAGCTGGGTGTCTGGCACTAGGTCAATACCAAAATCAATATCCCTGTTAGGTGGCATGCCTGACAGGTCTGCCGGAAATACGTCCGGAAAATCACGAATCACAGGAACAGAATCAACAGAAGAAGTCTCACTACCAACATCCCTCACAAAAGCAAGATAAGACTCACACTCTTTCTCAACCATACACTGAATTAAGAAATCACTCTGCTAGGCACATGCTCTATAGACCCTCTCCACTCAACTCTCGGAACTCCGGGCATAGCTAGGGTCACGGTCATAGCGTGACAATCAAGAATAACATGACATGGGGATAACCAATCCATGCCCAGTATCACATCAAAATCAACCATACTGAGTAACAACAAGTCTACTCGGGTCTCCAGACCCCCAATAGATATCACACACGACCGATACACACGGTCCACAACAATAATATCGCCCACCGGAGTCAAAACATGAACAAACGTAACTAAAGACTCACGGGGCATATCCAGAAAGTGAGCAAAATACGACGAAACATAAGAGTATATGGAACCAGGGTCAAATAAAGCTAAAGCATCACTGTGACAAACTGAGATAGTACCTGTAATCACCGCATCGGACGCCATAGCATCAGGCCTAGCCAGAAGTGCATAAATACGTGGCTGGCCTCCACCTGCTCGACCTCCCCCTCTAGGGCGGCCTCTAGTTGCCTAACCACCACCCCTAGTTGCCTGGGTAGGTGGTGAAGTGACTGGGGCTGAAGTCGAGGGCTGAACCCTCTGCTGAGATACACTACTAGCACGACAAGGACACTGTCTCTACCCATGTCCAAACTCTCCACACTCAAAACAAATACCTGGAGCTGGAGATGGGGACTAAAGAGAACCCCTGCCACCATGATAACAATCGAATGAACCATGCATAGAAGAACCCTAAAAGGATGATGCTCTAGAGGAACTTTGAGCTGGAAGGGAACTAAAAGATGAACGTCCCAGATAAGAACTGCGAGGACCCTTCCCCGAAGATGCGCCACTATAAGATGGGCGAGTTGGATGAGGAGGTCTAAATGGACGACCTCTCCTGTGCTGAAACTACCCTCTGGAAGGGGCACCACTGAAGCTATCGGATCCCCGAGGCCTCTTAGCCTCTCTCTCCTCACGCTCCTGCCTGTGAACCGACTCAATATCCCGAGCAATGTCAACAACCTGCTCAAATGTGGCACCTGACACCCTCTCCCTAGTCATCAAGATCCGAAGCTCATACGTAAGGCCATCTACAAATATCCTGATCCTTTCCCTGTCAGTAGGGACTAACTCCGAAGCATGTCTAGCCAACTCGGAAAACCTCATCTCGTACTAAGTAACTGACAACTCTCCCTGGCGCAGCTACTCAAACTGCCTGCACTGCTCCTCTCTGTGGGACTGAGGAACATATTTCTCCAAAACAATCGTGGAGAACTGCTGCCAGGTGAGTGGTTCTGAACCAACCGTCCTACGCCTCTCAAATGCCTCCCACCAAGTGAAAGCAGCACCAGCAAACTAAAATATAGCAAATGAGACCCCGCTGGTCTCCAAAATCCCAGCAGTACGAAGTATCCTCTAGCACTTATCCATAAAACCTTGGGCATCCTCACCCTCTGTGCCACTGAAAGTCAGAGGCTGAAGTCTACTGAACCTCTCCAGCCTACGTTGCTCATCCTCGGGCATAGCTGGGACTACATAGTCCTGAACTGGGGCAACCGGCTGGGGTGGGACTACCCCCGGCGCTTGAAAACCCTGTACAACCTGCTCAGGTGTCCAGGAAGCTGGAGTCTGAGTGTCTCCCCCATCTTGAGATGTAGCGGCAGTAGTAGACATAGCAACTGCCTGAGCCAAACTGGTACACATTGTCAGAATTTGAGCCAGGGTCTCTTAAAGACCCGGAATAACAATAGGCACTGCCGATGCCTGATCCTGTCCCGCTGGAGCACCCTCGGCGTTAGATTTATCCTGAATGATAGGGGGATTCTGTGGTACTACCCCGGCTGCTGCACGTGATGGTCCCCTAACTCCACCACGACCTCGACCCCTTGTGGGTCTGGCTGGTGTCTGGTCACCTTGATCAGTAGCGCGTGTCCTCACCATCTGTGAGAGAATGAAACAACAGTAGTTTAGATTTCAAGAAGCAATAGAATGGCACAAAAGAGTTCAAGAGAATGAGATTTTTCCTAAGAGTTCTGTAGCCTCTCGAAGATAAGTACAAACTTCTTCCTACCGATCCGCAGGACTCTACTAAACCTGCTTATGACCGTTGAGTCCTATGCAACCTAGAGCTCTAATACCAACTTGTCACGACCCCAAATCCTAATAGGTCGTGATGGCGCCTATCATGGAACTAGGCTAGCTAACCATCACATAACTACACATTTTATTTAATCAAATATCGCAATATCATTTAATATCAGCATAGCAAGTAAGAAAATTTCCCAAGTCTTTAAGCAAATATAACATAATCTACTGTCTAAACAAATTCCCCAAGACTTGAGTCAACCGATCACGAGCATCTAAGAATAAAACTAACTCTGCTAATGTCATAATAAATGTCT
>ML254456.1:0-12046 GCA_005239495.1 Nicotiana undulata | reverse complement strand
TGCCGAGCACCAACGTACATTCTATCTAATCCTCTTATTATCTTTAAGGGCCGACGAGATCAATATAAGTGGTAGATATGGATTATGAACGCCAAACAATGAAAGATAATGGAATGAACATGCATAACATGGTATAACAAGACTTCCAAGAAACTACATATAAGTTAGGAGCTACCACGCTTCGATGAAAGACTGTACTACAAAAATCATCTGACAAGGCATACCAAACTATACATAAGCCGACACCTGTCTAAGAGCCTCTAAAGAAGCATAAGTAATGCAACATAGTCGGAACAGGGTTCCGACATACCCATAATATCTATAACAAAAATTCATACCAAGACCACGGCAAGTCCGGAGAAGGGATCTCGCCTATAACTGCTGAACTGGAAAGCCTACTGTGGTGGGGGAACTACGTCTACCTGTCTATCAGAACCTGCGGCACGACATGCAGCGTCCACAAATAAAAAGGACGTCAGTACAAATAATGTATTGAGTATGTAAGGTTGGTCAATATAAATATGAACAATAATGTAAAGAGAGGTAGAGAAGATACAACTTGTAACATCTGAGNCCTCAAAGAGGACTCGGTAAACCCAATTGATCAGTGGTTGCACAATAGGTTCCATACCCGGCCGACTATAGCGTGGCTCGGTAGAGTAAAATGGATACATATATATAATGCATGCAGGACTTATTGGAATCATGTTCTGAACATTATGGAGTGACGTAAGGTCGATATTCTCCGTACACATCATTAGGGCTAACTCTTCATCGAGAATCTTATAAGAATCAGGAAGTACCAACAACATTGAGAATAAGAATAAGAGAAGCAACCTCAACATCAATTGTTCCATAAGAAGGGAAACAATGTAAGTACTGCTAGCTTCTAAGAGTAGAGTATCTTTGGAAGCTCGTTCATTGCATTATGTACAATCGGAGTCGTGCAAAAGAAATAAAGGGATAGCCTCACATACCTTGTATATACTGTCCCAATCTCAAGCTATGCAATTTTCACGACTCCTTAGTCTACAATAACAGAAACGACACTATCGTTATCATTTAAGCGTTATAACTATTGTGTATCGACCACAACCTATTTTACGATGAAACGGACAGAACTCCCCTATATATATGACTTCACACAAGTCAAAGCAATCACCAAACATCCCAAACAACATCAATAATAATCAAATTGAGCTTTCCAAAATAGTCCACACACAACCTATTAACTTTATACATAAGACGACCACCGTAGTAGTGTCAAACGACCCGGAAATGTTACGACGAACGACCAGCCCACAACCCTACATCTATATGGTGTTTTTCCATACCCTTCATCCTCCAAAACTCCACAATACAGTAGTAAAACACGCAGCCCAACAGCAACACAAAACAATCCGCAAAACAGTCTGCTACATGTGAATAACTCGAACTCACGGCTTCCGATCACCGTCCCGTGAGTTCTTACAAGTATAATACGAATTACCATGAATTTACAGCACAAAAAATGGATGAAAGAGAGCAGTAAACTCACCTTACTTAATGGATAACTCAACCCTTATCTTGGTTCTTCAAACTCTAGGGTTTACCCCCAATTTGAACTTGAAAGAGAGGGAAAATCAATTAGGGTTTGTGGATAATTTTTGGGAGGAAGTTTGCAGGGGTTTAGGTCTGGTTATTTATGAAATATAATGAGGAATAAATTGCAGGAGATAACCTTTTAATGGGCTCTTTGGCTGACCCGAAATTGCCTCTTTTTGGGCTATCATTTAACCAAGTAGGTGACCCACCTACTTGTCACCTAGCAGCTTGTGCAGTCTCGCAAAAATATCTATATCTCTCTACTCTGTTGTTGTATTGATAAAGGGTTTAATTCGTTGGAAACTAGACCCATAGATATTCAATTGGGTGGGTAGATCACCCTGTAATTCCAGGTATATTGGGAGAAAAGCTTAATAACATTTCACCTAAAGTTTAAGTAAAACTATGAACCTAAGTTGCGACAACTCTTGTCGACTTTTGTTTCATAACTCGTTTGACTTCAAGACTATGATACGGATATTATATGATTCAAATACCTTAAAACACGACCTCTTGAGAATATCAAGCACCCCTAGGTTTACCCAAAAATACGAGTTACAACATCCTTGATTCGTTTAACTTCTAATACGTGTTAATCACTCTTATACACTCTTGTATCATTTAAGATCAATAGGATTAACTTCTTATCATCTCAAAGATAATCTCTTCTCATGTTTACGTCGATTAACTTATGGCATGAGCCAACGTACGTGAATATGGGTTGTAACATATACCTTCGAGTCCCACATGTTTTTTCTTTTCAGGAAAAGGACCACAAGGAAGTAATAGTCAAGTGCTCGAGATTTCATACTTCAAAGCTCAAACACTTGGGGGACTATACAGTATGGAAGGCAAAAGACAAAGCAAAGAAGACTATCAAAAAGTCAAAGCTCGAGCCTGAAGATCCATCTACCCAACAAGTCAAGTGATACGAGAAAAATCGAAAGAGCCAAAGACTCAAAACACAAAGCCTGATTCAAAAAACCTTCGAACATGTTCATAGATGTAAACAAATGTTCAGGTTAAAAGGCAAAATATTAGTTACGAGGAAGGAATGCACATCTTTGTACTTATTTAGAAAACTGTTGTAACTAAAAACAGTTATGGATAGAAGATCCTCATCTTTGTACTCATTCAGAAAACTGTTGTAACTAGAAACAATTACAAAATTTTTGTACTCATATAGAAAGCTGTTATCCAATAAAACAGTTACGGATGAAAGATCAAAATCCTTGTACTTATTCGAAAAACTGTTATCAAATAAAACATATACGGATGAACAAAGCATTTCCCTCGTGATTATTGAAAATCGTTATCAATAAAAAACAATTACGGGTGAAAACCCCAAACCTTTATAAAAACTGTTACGAACGAAAAATAGTTATTCTCCTGTATTAACTCGAAAAAACTGTTACATAAGAAAAACAGTTAAGAAATTTAAAATGTATATCAAACCTTTTAAAAGAAAACATTTGCAACATGAGTTTTAGACGATAATCAAACACATGTAAAATGTTGTGAAAGTTCGAATGTAACGACCGGACCGGTCGTTTTAAGATCCAGTGCGTCGTTCAGCAGTTGGGAGTCATGAACAACTCCATTTCGGGTATTGTGACTTGTGTGTATGGTCAGAGTTGAAATTCAGGAGGTTCGGAGTTGAATTGAAAGAAAAATTTTCATTTCGGAAGCCTTAAGTTGAAGAAATTGAGTAAGACTAGAATTTTGAGTAAACGACCTCGGAATAAGGTTTCGAAGGTTCCAGCAGGTTCGTATGATGATTTCGGACTTGGGCGTATGTCCGGAACGGGTTTTGGATAACCCGGGAGCGTTTTGGCGTATATTGTGGAAGTCAGCATTTTGAAGGAATTTCTTAAAGTTTGGCTTAAAGAGCATTTCAGAGATATTGATGTCCGTTTGGGATTCCGAGTCTGAGAATAGCTTCGTATGGTGATTCTGGAGTTGGTAGCGCGATCGGAAGTGAATTCGGATACCCGGAAGTCAATTTAAGGTCATTTGGCTAAAGATAGAAATTTGAAGGTTTTTGAGAAAATCCGACCGGAAGTGGAAATTTTGATATCGGGGTCGGAATGCGATTCCGAAAGTTGGAGCAGGTCCGTAATGTCGAATGTGACTTGTGTGCAAAATTTGGGGTCAATGGGACGTGATTTGATAAGTTTCGGCATCAGATGTGAAAGTTAGAAATTTCAAAGTTCATAAAGTTGAATTCTTGCGCGATTCGTGTTTTCGGCGTTGTTTGATGTGATTTGAGGCATCGACTAAGTCCGTGATATGTTTCCAAACTTGTTGGTACGTTCAGATGAGGTCCCGAGGGGCTCAGGTGAGTTTCGGGGTGGTTTCGGACCATTTCTAGGCCATTTTTAACTGCTGGTTTTTGGCTACAGCAGTGTTCTACGCGATCGCAGGGAATTGGTCGCGATCGCGGTGAGTAAAATGTGAGAAACGGGCCAGTGAATCGCGATCGCGTAGAGTAAATATTTTTCTTCACTGACTCAACTTTGGAGGCTCATATCTCACAATCTATAAGGACTTTTGAGATGGTATAAAAATGAAAGTTGAGCCCTTTGTGTCTAGTTTCTAGAAATGTAAACCATTAATGATTTGGATGTGTTTACAAAGCGTTATGGCTGTTACACTACAGGGTATCCGGGAAGATGAAGAACAAAGTTGTGTTGCACATGGGCTGCCTTTGCAAGACTATATCTATAAATCTATAAGGAATTGGAAGATGACCAACACATGAAAGTTTTAGATATTTGAGTCTACTTTTCATAACATTTAACCATTTGTCATTTGGAGTTGTGTGCGAAACGTTATGACTATTCTACTGGAGGCTGTCCGGGCAGGCTGGGCAATTGTTCTCCGCGATCGCGAAGCTCTTTCCGCGATCGCGAAGAGTAAATTTTGGGCTGGAAAAATTGTTCTCCGCGATCGCGAAGCATTTTCCGCGATCGCGATGAGTAAATACCTGGGCAGAATGATATTTTAGCGGGTTTAGCTCATTTTTCTTCATTTCTTCATGACTATGGGCGGATTTTTAGAGCATTTCAAGGAAGATTTCAACCAAGCTTCAGAGGTAAGATCATTCTACTTATTTCTAAGTTAAATACAAGATTATATCATGGATTAGAACATAAAAATTAGGGAAAATTTGTGGAAAAATTAGCATTTTGAAGAAAATCTAGAAATTTGGAAATTTGGATTTTAGCCACGAATTTAGCATGAATAATTGAGTAAAATGTGTTATTGAATTAGTAAAGCTTCGGGTAGGGATTTTCTTCAAGAAATTTTGAGGTCCGGGCCCAAGGGCATTTTGGTCATTTCATAGTGTCGGGCTGAGGAACTTTGTAAATTGAATTGGTTATGATCTGTTGAGTATATTTTCATTGAATTATCGTTATTTGAATAGTTTGGGAGCGTGCGCATCCATTTTTAGTCGTCGTAGAGGCTTGGAAGCCGGTGATGAATCTTCGGAGCGAGGTGAGTCTCCTTTCTAACCTCGTAAGAGGGAAATTGTCCCTCTAGGTAACCTTGTTTGCTATGTGATCTTGTTTGGGGGCTACGTACGCACCGAGTGACGAGAGTCCGTACGTAGTGGCTATTACTGCTTCGTCCGGGTAGTTAGGACACAACATGTTCATTGTTTTTCCCTGTTATAGCATAGATATGACTTGTATACTTGTGTGATTGGTACTGTTGTCTTTGAATGTTGTGATACTTGGCTTGACTTAAGAGTGATAAGAGAATCACGGGATGAGATCGGGTCGTACGCCACGACATAATGATGATCGATTATATTATGGGATCAGGTCGTACGCCACGGCAGAATGATGATTGATTATATTATGGGATCGGGTCGTACGCCACGGCAGAGCGATGATTGATTATATTATAGGATCGTGACGTACGCCATAGTGAGATTGAGACTACCAGGGTAGGATCGGGCCGTACGCCACGGCGAGATTGAGACTACCAGGGTGGGATTGGGTCGTATGCCACGGCGAGATTGAGACTACCAGGGTGGGATCGGGCCGTACGCCGCGGCGAGATTGAGAATACCAGGGTGCGATCGGGCCATACGCCAAGGTGAGATTGATTACCATATGGGAGCGGGCCGTACGCCACGGCGGATACCAAACTTGTTTGATTTGAGATTGTTATTTGATGCCGGATATTGATGTACTTGATTATTTGTTTACTTGCCTACAGTTTTCCTTACATCCTGCTTACTTTATTACTGTTGGACCTTAGTGAGTATCGAGTCGACCTCTCGTCACTACTTCTTCGAGATTAGACGGGATACTCACTGGGTACATATATGTATATGTACTCATACTACACTTTCTGTGCATTTTGTTGCACAGGTACCCTTATAGTACAGTGATTGACTTGGAAGACTTATACGGGCTGCATTCATCCAAAAGCGTTCCACAGCTGCCGGAGTCTCCCTTCTGTGTACTTACATTTTATATTTATTGCTTTTGTCAAAATTTGTTTTCGGACAAGCGTTGTATAATTGTATAAATCCTTAGAAATTGTTCATGGACTTGTGTCACCAGGTTCTGGGGATGTCTTGGTATTTCTTTTCTGTACTAAGTTGGTTTTCTTGCCATCTTTAAATTACGGAATTTATTTATTTAATAATGAAAATGCAAGAAGAGGCTTCGATTCTAAAATGTTAAGCAGGAAGGTGTTCCAACTAATTAAGGGGTCGGCTTGCCTGACAGTAGTGTCCGGCGCCATCACAACCCATAGATTTGGGTTGTGACATCAAACACAAAAACTTTCTTCAGAAACATTCTTAAACATGTTAAAATTTCCTATCTCTCTATTGCATTATTACACCATTATGAAGTTGAGATGTCTTCTTCATTAAGTGTCGATAAAAAAAGGGCCCTCTTTCAAAAAATCGTACCTACTACGAAAATGTGCGGATAATTTAAAGCATTTTATATGCAAAACTCAGAGATAAAACTAAAACCTCGAAAATAAAGCATGCAAAAGACTTAAAGAGTGAAACAGAAACTCAAAGGAAAACAAAAGTCATACTTGCATTAATATATTAAAACGGCTAAGTAAAAACTAAGTATTAACTTATACATAGCAGTGTAAAGTTTTTATACATTAAGGTTCCTCTAAGTTGTCAATTCGGGACTTTAATAGATTCAAATTTACCCCCGATGGGACTGGGGGTAACCACTAATTGAGACAAAGAAAAAAAGAAGAAGGGAGGAACCAACTTCTTAAACTTCATCAGGAGGGGGGTTGACTTCACTGGCAAAGACAACATGAGCAGCTTGGGACGAGGATACTTGAACAGCAGGAGCCTCACCTTCAGGTGAAGAGAGATTCTGACCCTGTTGAGCCTTCTCCATGGCTTCCTTGATTTTTGCAATTTCAGCATTTAGGTCGAAACCCTCTCGGCTCATTTCAGTCAATGTGTCGAAGCGAGAGTTCATGTACGCCCAACTAACATCGACAGATGTCCTAACTTCCAAGAGCTTCGTAATCTTTCTCCCATAACATAACCTCAGCTCTTAGCTCGTCCCTCTCAACCACAGCAGCATCATTGGAGACCCTTAAAGGAGCGAGAGACCTTTCCAGAAACTGAATTTTCTCCAAAGAGTTGCGGAGATCCTCCTGGGTCTGAGTAAGTGATTGCACAAGCTCGCCTGAATACTCCTCCTTTTGGTCTAACAAGGCCTTCAATCTCCTGATCTCTTCAGAGGCACGAGACAAGTACTCAGCAAATGAGGACTCAAGGATGTTCTTATCTTTGCCTGCTTTATCAGAAGAGGCCTTCTCCACAGTCAACTCTGCTGTCATGACTCTCACCTGCTGCTCCAAGGTACATTTTTCTTCTTCTACGGCCTCCATGTCGAGCGTTAAGCTTTCATACTACCCCTTCCAGTTATCTGATTCTGCACGCCACTCTTTTACTTCCTGCTCCGTGTTAGAAACCCTCTTCATAAGCTTTGTGCCCATAAGATTGATCTACAAAAGAAAACCAATTAGATACGATAAATACATGTATAAGAATAAAATGCAAGAAAATGCATTCTACCTTCAAAGAAGTATGCACGATCTCATTAGCTCATGTAAGGGAACTGTGGTTATCTAGCTTGGCTCTCTCTGTCGGTCCTTTCAGCGATTTCAGCGACACATCAGGCTAGCCAGACTTTTTAAAGAGGCTACCATCAGCCGGAACTTCTATCAGCACCTGCCTCATCTCCCTGCTGGAAGACCCTACTTCTGTAACAGAAGGCACGAAAGCAGGTAGAGATGCAGAAGCCGCGGGCAAGGAAGTCTGAGGGGCCAGAAAAGCCACGGGAGCAAGAGCAACAATAGGAGCAGGAAAAGCTACGGGAGCCGGAGAAATAACTGGAGCAGTTGAGGGGAGTTCTCTAAAAGAAGGGGGGAAAACAGCCAAAGGAGCCTCATCACTAACAAGACCAAAGCCTTTACGGAACAAATGATCAACAGAATCACGCACGGGAGAGGGAGTAGCATCCTTGGAGGCAGAAAGTCCAACTTCAAGCACAGATGACACAACCACAGGTGTAGACTCATCGTCTGAGATCACCTTCCTTTTGCGTGACCTGTGGACTAAAGAGCCCTCCTCTTCCTCTTCTTCTTCTGAGGTCCTTGACCCACTAGCCTTTCTCGTTGAAGAAGAAGAACCTGAAATGATTTTCTGGGCCTGAGCCAGGGAAAATATGGGAACAGATGCAGCAGACACTCCACGAGCAGGAAACCCTATCAAAAGAAAAGGGGTAAAACAAAAAAAAAAGAGGCTCGACAAGGAAAGAAGCAGAAATAAAAGCTTCGCTTACCGTGACTTTTAACTTTCCAACCGTACTTCCCGGAGAATTACTTCCATGATCTTTCTTCCAACGGAGCAGTTAACAAAATCTTTTCTACCCAATCTCGGATACCGGAGACATTCTCGACAGTACCTATGATTGCTGCAAAAAGAGGAAGCAACTACGGTGTTAATAAAACATCTAAAGCAAAAAGAAAGGAATGTGAGCTAAAATGTACTCACGTGAACGATTCCACTTCTCAGGGAAGGGAATATTTTCTCACCTACTAAACCAGCAGTAGGCACAGCAACGTACCGAAGGTACCAACCTCTATCCTTATCATCGTCAGGAGTCACCAACACTCTTTTACTCCTGGAAGCCAGGGTAAACATTCCTTGACGAATAAAGGTGAATAAGATGATTAAAGGTGAAGGGGACCGAAGTTAAAGTAGCCAAAAATCTAAGACATGCAACGACTCGCCATACAAGAGGACCGACTTGTCTCAAGCAAATTTTGAAAAATTGACAGAACTCGATGATAACCGGGTCGATGGAAGGCTTAAACCCTAATGTAAAGGGATAGGTATAAACAAAAGAATAACCCATCTTGTAAGACGTTATTCTTTGGTTTCCATTTGGAACGGTGACACGAAAATCGGACTTCCAAAAACAGTCCCTGCGAATAAGAGGAATTAAACCTTCGGTGATCAAGGTAGGGTATTTATCAGCACTATCAAGAGATGACGATGAAGAAAGTTGATCTCTAAGGGTCTGACTATCCCTAGCAAAGGAAAACTAGGCAAGTATTATCTCATCGACTCGCGGTTCACGCAAAGGTTCGTGATGCTCTATACCTTTGGACGAAGATCTGGAAGCCCTAGCTCTCGGAGAAGTTAAAGACCTAGAAGAAGGAGGGGAAGTAATTTGAGAAGAGGAAGAACCTCTTGAAGGAGTAGAACCTAAACTCCTCAACCTACCACCTCTCCGGCTCCGCATCGGAGCAGAAGAGGGAGTCGAATCCTCTACATTTATAACTCCCTTAGACTGGTTCAAAGAAGACATATTTACAAAGACAAGGAAAAAGTTCTTTACAAATAAAGAATGAAATTTATAAGTTTTTAGTGAAAGTAAAGGAAGGAGAAGGGGTATTTATACTCTAAGACAACCGTCAAAAATGGAAAAAAACAGTGATGTGAAAGCCATAATTGGAGGTGTCACTTCGTGACTGATGCAACCGCAAAAAGCCTTAAAAGGCGCTGAACAATTGTAGAACCAACCCGAAGATGACATATGGCTTAAGCATTAAATAGAAGTGACAAGAGACGCCAACGTTCAGAGAAGGATGCAATGTTTCGAGTGAAGCGGCGGCAAAATATTCCCTCCATAAATGCGTATCCACTTACCAAATATTAATCGATAAATAAATGGTGTGGGGGGGGACTATTTGTATTGGTAAAAAAGAGCTTGACACGTAGAATAATTCTTGGTGACTCAGCCAGTTACGTGGAGCAAGGAAAACATGACAGCTGGACAGGTTTCTATAAAGAGGTACGGGTCAAAGAGGCACGACGCAATATACCTACAAAGTAATTATCTACGGGAAACTCAACCTGATTGAGACAAGAAAGAGACATAGTCAGAATGAATCCGGACAGAGCTACGAGTATATTCAAAGATCTTCAATTAATGATTCACACGTTACACAACCTTTACGCAACAGTTATGGTTATTCTTTGTAACATTACATTAATGTCATAATTAATCATTAATGAGTGATCATTGTAAAAGGTAGACTTTATATTAAGAAATTCCCTATAAAAGGGAAGAAAATATAACTTGTAAAGGGCATTCGAACTGCAATCATAATACACTTTACTTTCTGTGCATCTCATTATTTTTTATCTACTTACTTATTCATAATTATCATTATTTCCTTGGTTATCAGAAACCTGCGTTTATCCTAAAAATAGCTTTGGTCAAAGAATCTGATTCTGAGGTTAAACACACCATGGCACATCTCCTTGAATATGGTGTGTCAGTGCATCCATCGCCAGGGCAAATAAGAACGGGCTGAGCGCAAATCCTTGGTGTAGCCCCATAACCACTGGAAAAGGTTCTAAGTCACCTCCCACAGTCCTAACCCAAGTCATAGCTCCCTCATACATATCCTTTATCGCCCTAATGTAAGCCACCGGCACACCTTTCACCTCCAGACATCTCCAAAGAACGTCCTTGGGGACCTTGTCATACGCCTTCTCTAGGTCAATAAACACCATATACAAATTCCTCTTCCTATCACTGTATTGTTCCACAAACCTCCTAATAAGGTGAATAACTTCCATAGTAGAAATGTCACGCCCCAAAAACCAAGGGACACGACCGGCACTCGATCGGGTAGCCCCAGTCAAGCGGACCTTGATTCCTTTTTCCCTCCCGTGTATTACCCCGAGATTTCCGATGTACATTATTCAATTATAATTAAGACGCATTCTTACAATCTGAAATTAAACCATAGAATTCTATCATTCCCAACATGTAGTACAATATTTACAAAATATACATAACACACAGTTTTACTTTACGTGGTCTACAAGTCATACTGCCCAAAATACATAAGTACATAACCCACACTTCCTGTCTACGGAGCCTCTAAGAGTACGAAGGAGTCATATATAATACTTGCCGGTAACAACGCTCTGGTTATACCTTACACAAATACAAAAATAAAAATCTGGAAGAAAAGGTGGCATGAACCACACTGGGCCCTAAGAGGAGAGGGGCTCACCAAAACAGCTGATAGGACGTAGAGGAGGCACTACTGTCGGTGGGATGGAGTACCTGCTATAGAACCACCTACAATCATCACAAGAATGTAGCGCCCCCAGCAAAAGGGACGTCAGTACATTTGAATTGTACTGGTATGTATGAACAAACTTTACTCTAAGTAAACTCAATAATGCACAGGCAAGAGACAGACAGAGAGTCACACAATCACCGCACAAGACATAGAAAGATACACAATGGAAGTTCCACAATTTTCACTTCATCATATCACAATATCAATTCCACCCTTGTCCCTTCTCATTTCACCATTATTTCTTCTGTTTCGGTGCGCAACCCGATCCCACCTGACAATCACAATCATTTGTTGTGTTTCTGTTGCAGCGTGCAACCTGATCCCACCTGACAACTGTTGCAGCGTGCAACCCGATCCCACCTGACAACTGTTGCGGCGTGCAACCCGATCCCACCTGACAATCACAATCACACCCTTATCACTTCTCACATCTCACCCTTATATCCCCTATTGCGGCGCGCAATCCGATCCCACCAAGCAATCACATCTCATATCAACGATGGCAAATCACAGTTCAATCACAGAAGATTTGNGTGGTGATCAACTAAAGACAGACAAGTAGTACACTTCACGCTTCAACATAATTCGGACAACCAGTTACACATATTCATAACAATACACGTACCGTATGCTCGAACACCACAAGTGATTTTACAAAGATTAAAGTTAGCCATACATACCTGGAGTCGAGTTCCCCTTTTCAATTTCTATTGAAATTCATCGAACCGCCTAGCACCGTCAATCTAGTTCACAATGCGACATATTTACCTTAGAATTAGGAGTC
>ML254454.1:10742-33697 GCA_005239495.1 Nicotiana undulata | reverse complement strand
TTTATCTCCTGTGCATAGACGGTTCTTGTGCCAATGGGTCTGTTCGAGTATGTTTGCCCTAATGGACCTGGTTCAACTGGGTAGGCATTAATCAATCTTCAAAACCATGCAGTGACTTGGTTCAACAGGAAGCACTGAGACTCCCGAGGTTGACAAACCGGTGGTGGCCGAGTTGGTTCAATCTCGAACTAGGGGGATCTCGAAGGGAGGTCCGAGCGGCGCCCCCAAGCCATCGGGCGGTAAGAGTACTCCTCGCTGCGACGAATGATTGGCGGACGTTCCCGAAGGTTCCAGCTCCGGGGCCCTTCGAAGAGAAGAGAATTCCCCAAGGGACTCGCTCGGGGCAATAAATATAGATGATTCACCGCCCAGTCCTTCGTTTTCCGAAGGGCAATTCTAAGATGCTCGGGCTATGAGAACTCATGACGTGGAGGTGGCCTATGAGGGGAGTGACATATTCCGAGAGTGCTTTTCCGGGGTAGAGGACGGTCCCGAGCCAGACGCATTTTTTATTTTCGATGAAGCTTAGCGTTTCTTGAAACAGGTAAGTATCTTTCCTCCTTGCTCATGCTCGTGTATAGTTCGTATCTTTTCAAGACTGACTCCTTTCTTCGTATGCAGGCTATGGTGCTTCACCTAAAGGCAACTTCCAGACCCCGGGCGGAGCTGTCCCGATGTGAAGCCGAGCTCAAAAATCTCATGGGGGAGAGGGATGACCTCAAACTCCTTTACGTTCGAGAGGAGGAGATTACGACCTTTCGAGCTGAACTTATGAGAGCTCGTCGAGATCAGACCGAGCTCATCGAGCAGGTAACGTAATTTCTTGAAACTTTGTTAAACTTTAGTTCAAATTTGGCGATGAACCCTTCGGTTTTGCAGGTCCAGCAGAAGTGCGAACTGGTGATGCAGCTTTGAGAAGAGGCCAAGATGAAGGAGGCTGAAACTCTAGGGTGGAGACAACATGTGGAGTGTCTTGCCTCGGAGAAGGATGCACTTCAGGCCCAATTGACTTCAGCCGAGCGCCAACTCCAAAGTGTGAAGAAGGAAAGTCTGGCTCGAGCCCGTATCCTCTGCCCTGAGTACCTCGATCGTCAGTTCGACCCTCTCTTCGTACGCTTCCATTGGGGTCTCCACCTAAATCCGCATCCAAAGCAATATGCGAACTGACATCAACAGTGTTGGCGGGCGGTGCTCCTCCGAGGTCAGCCTGTGGCACCTCGATTCTTGGAGCGATAACATTCTCGTTCTCTCCGTGGAGTCCGAGACCGTTGTCACCACGTGTAGCTGTGTTTTGTGAGTTTGACATGATTTATACTGAAAACAAAATTCTTGACAATAAACAAGTGTAAAATAGTGCGTTATATCAAAATTAGCACTGAACAATCACTATTATCCTTAGCCCCACGGTGGGCGCCAAACTGTTTACCTCGAAATACGAGTAACAATTACACTTATAATGTGGTTATAAGGATACGTGATCTAATTCAATGTCAATTGGTAAACAACTAAATAAATAAAGGAATTAAATAATTGTAATAGATCAAACCAATGCCGTTTGCAAGTTATCGACCTCGGCTTGGAATAGTGTCGAGATCGAACGTTAAGAACCAGAAGAATAATAAGAACAATATGAACAAAACAAATAATAAGAACAATAGAGAATTAAGAGCGAGTAAAGGAGTAGAGTGTTTATATTTCTCAGTAAATGCGTATATGATTCCGTGTGTTACAAATGAACAGGGTCCTTCTTTATATAGTGGAATAATCCTAAATAAGGTATGACTCTAATCCGGAAGTAAAATACATGATTGATATCAATAACCGTTAATGATTCTGCCAATTACGAGATTCTCGCCGAGATTGGTGGTCAATTGCGGATATCTCGGATTCCGTTACTTCAGTATCGATTTAGCGTGATCTCGACCCCTCAGTCTTCGTGTTTTTCGAACCCGAACTTGCTTCGATGTTGATTCGGTCTCAACGCATACTCTCGAGCTCATAAAATTGGGTGTGGTCGATTTTAATCGTATATAATAAATCCAAAGTGATACTACTAGGTTCCACTCTTACTTTGATTTTAATATACTTAATCAAAACTTACAAAAATCAAATCAATACTATTTATCAAAGTGCTAATTTCTTTATCAAAAGTTAAAATAGTCCAACCCTTAAACATACCACGTGAGATTTTTTATTGATACAAAATTATAGGAAAAAAAATTAAACACAATGGGTGTGTTTGATATAAAGGAAAATATTTTCCAGGAAAATATTTTTTTGGAAAACAAATAGTAATCTTATTCATTTTTTGGTGTTTGATACGCAAATCAAGGAAAATATTTTCTCAAGAGTATTCGTAAATAATTTTGATACAATAAACACGAGGTCATAAACTTTCGAACCAACAACCTTCCGAACCCACAAATTTTATAAACTTTTAAACCGCAAAACTTTCGAAACCGCGAAATTTCAAACCCGTAAACTTTATAATTTCTAAACCCGTAAACTTCGAAACACATAAACCTCCGAACTCATATATTCAGAACTTGTACAATTTTGAATCTGTAAATCGAAAGATGAAAAAAGTAAAACTGAAAATATAAAATAATAATAATAAAAAATCTCGGGGGAGGTGGGGTGGGGTGGGTGGAGGTGCAGAAAAAGAAAAACAGAAATTTTAAATTACAAAAAAAAGTAAAATTTTTTTTTGTCCGAAGTGGGGGGAGGGAGGGGGGTGTAGAAAAAAAAGACAGAAATTTTAAAATTATAAAAAAAGTAAATTTTTCTTTTGTCCAGAGTGGGGGTGGGGTGGGGGAGGGTGGAGTGGGGGTGGGTGGTGACGAAAAAAATACTTTTTTTGAGAGAGGGCATGTGGTGGAGTTAGGTGGGTGGTGTGGGGGTGAGGGTAAATGGGGTGGGGAAGATTGAGAAGGAGTTTTGGAAAATGTTTTCCCTTATCTTGATATGGAAAATATTTTCCTCCAATTGGAGGAAAATAAATTGATGAGGAAAATGTTATTCAAAAAATTTAAGCCAACCAAACAGAGAAAATTGGAAAACATTTTCCGAAAAATATTTTCCTTCCTGCCAAACACACCCAATGTGTTTTTGGAGTTATGGCTTAAGGGTGTTTTTGGAATTTCAGGCAGAAAATATCGTCCTCCAAATTCCCAAAAATTCGAGCCATAAGAATACCAATCCCAGCAATCGCAGCTACCAAAATCCGAAACAATCGCGTCGTTTCCAATTCAGTGAGAAGGTTTCACCATTTCCGAAAGTTGTCTTTCAATCCTCAGCTATGGCCACAACGGCAGCACAAAATCCTGAAAACCCTATGAAAACCCTAATTCAGCCGTCAGATCCCAATCCACCGGCTGTAAGCGAATCCCCACACGATTCCGCCTCTGAGTCGGTAAAATCACCGCCGTCTGTCGATGCCAAGGAGGATATCAAGTCGGCGGTGGCGGGCGGAGATGACAGCTGTCAGGGTAATGATATTCAGAAGAAGATGAAACGAGCTGAGCGGTTTGGAATGCCAGTTCAGCTATCCGAAGAAGATAAGCGAAATTCTCGAGCTGAGAGGTAAATTATTTATCTTTAAATTGCTGAATGAATTAGGGTTTGAGGCTTATTCCATAATTTTGTGAGTATTTTTTGTTTCAGTTTAGCATATCGCTGCCTCTGTGCCTAAATGAATGGCTGGTTACGAGTGCAAGTATACGCATAAATTTTTGGTGTCAATTCCGCCGTTTTTAAAAAATAAGAAAATAAGACTATTATATTCTTAGAAACTGTTAGTCTTTGTGTGAGATAAGTTCTCAAGAACAAATGTCACACAATTGTTCTTGCTGGAAACTAGTATTCCTAATTGTTTTCTAGTTTGGAATTTTGCCTCCGTTTGTTGAAGTTCCTTGCATTACCAGTAGGTTCAATTAGATGCCTTTGAGGATTTGTGGTGGTCATTGGTGGTTATATGAGTTGGTAATAGATTTCTGGTTGTTGTGAGGAAAATAGCTTGGCAATTAAACGCAATATTTTCTGATGCATTTTAATGCTTAATTGAGAAGATAAGCTGTTAGACAATCTTTAGAACTTTATCCTAGGAACGTCAAGACACTTCACAAAGATGCAGATATTGGATTACTATTTTCTGAGGTTTAATTATCTATCTGGTTGCTGCCCTCAGGGTTTTGATCTAGTGGTAAGTGTGTGGTTTAGGTGCATATCTCGTGTTTGAACATTGTCATAGACTAGTATTTAAGTAGTGAAGGGTAGAGTGCTAGGCCCATTATCCATCGAGTTTTGGACCTTGTGCCACTGGCCCCACTGGACCTTGTGCCACTGGCCCCACTGTATTTCTCGTTTGTTAAAAAAAATCTATCTGCTTGTAGTTGCAATCGAAATGCACATATATGTGACAAGTTAATGGCATCCCTGCAGCCCGGTGCACTAAGCTCCCGTTATGCACGGGGTCCGGGGAAGGGCCGGACCACAAGGGTCTATCGTACGCAGCCTTACCCTACATTTCTGTAAGAGGCTGTTTCCACGGCTCGAACCCGTGACCTCCTGGTCACATGGCAGCAACATTACCGGTTACGCCAAGGCTTCCCTTCTTAAATCTGTGTCTTATATTTCAGTCGTTTTTTTGGCTGTATTGTATCAGGTTTGGAACTGGGTCCTCAGTTCAAGGGTCAGATGCTTTAAAGAAATCTGAGGAGCATAAGAGGCAGGCTAGAGCTGAGAGGTTTTTGTTTCTGCCTGTTTTCTCTGTCTGAGATGTAGCTGTTAAATTGTTTATGAGTTTCTTGATAATTTTGGTTGTTCTTCAGGTTTGGGCTTGTGAAATCTGACACAACTGAAGAGGAAGCTAAGAAGAAGGCTAGGTTGACAAGGTTTGCACCACCGGTGAAGACTGATCCTGTGGAGGAAGATAAAAGGAAAGCTAGGGCTCTCAGGTTGTAAAAATGAAAACTGTTCACTTTCTCTTTATGCCATCTTTGGAGTCTGCACAATGTTTTCCATACACATACCAGTTTGCAGCATATAAGATTCCATTAATAAGTCAGTCTGTCAGATATGTGACTTAATTCTGATAGTCCTGTGTTTTTTTAATAGGTTTTCACAACCCCAGTCTGGTTCACTATCACAAGCAAATGGCAAGGGAAACATTGAGCAGGTTTGTTTTTCTATACATAGGCAGTGCTTATGGTTTGACCCAAAAAGATAAAATAGAAGAGAAGTATCATCATTATGCATTTGAATGCTTTTACTTCAATTTTGCATGTGGTGTTCTCATGATTTTGATAACGGGATGTGACCTTCTAATGTAGGTCTTCTTCACTTCTTCTCACTAGCCTGTGTGCTTGAGCTGAGCTCCTAAAAACATATTAGGAACAGAATCCTAACATATTTTTGATCTCCCACTAGATAGAGAAGAAGAGGAATTTAGAATTTAGAAAAGAGGTTATTAAATGAAAGAATTTAGATGTTGTTTTTCGATTCTTCATTCTTTTAGCTCCTATATGATGGCTGAATTTTGGTGCTTTCCTTCAGCTGGTTATGATTTTCTTCTCTGCCTTTCATTTTTGAAATCATTATCTTTCATCAACAATCCAAGCGGGTTCTCCACCTCCTCTTTTGGGGATTTGGTGAACCCTATTCCTAAACCCTCTCTCCGCCTAGGCTAATAGTGATCTTCCCACTTTTCACCCTTTGGTGACTCTAGCTTCCAGTTGCAAGTGGAAACTGTAGGTGGACTGTTTTCTGCCTAATTGGAAGTTATGCAATAATGCTGTCTCTGTGTCAGATTCTCCTTCTACTTCAACCGAAGCTTAAGGCACAGTAGTCAATTTCCTTCTATCAAGTTCCCCGAGCTTTACTGTATTTTCTTTGATTTTTAACTTGGGAAATTTTTTGTTCTGTCTTTATTGATGTAGAAACTGAAGGATATAGAAAGTGGATGTCATATTGACTTATTGTCTAAATATGCTTATTGTCATTTTGATGGTGCATATTGTTTATGTTGAACGTCAATTGTGCATAGCTCGTGGGAGTTTTGCTTAGGATATTTAAGCTTCTAGTTCTTTGCATGTTGGTTCATCTGTTACCCCAGGGAGCCTTTGCCCTTTTGAGGCTCTCCTTCTCAATCACCTATAGGTTTTATTTCAACCTCCAATTGTCCCAAAGATTGATAGTGTTAGATTTCTTTCCCTTGCTGGTTTGATCTAGATACTGATTAATTAACAGTTCATGTGCAGACAGAATTTTCCACACGTGGTATTGAACAGGATGTTTAAAGACCTACTCATGGTTCTTGGGAAAGATGGGACATCGTTTTAGTAGAGCTAACTTTATAAATATAGGGTTAAATGCAATTTTACAAAATTTACTTCAAGATTGATGTGTGGAATTGACAAGCAAATCTTGAAGCCTTGAACATCATTAATACCTAGGAAAGCAGCGTATTAGAAATGCTAGTCTGCACTGCCATGTGCCATGTAGATTTTTGGTTTGTCTATTTTAGGCAATCCAAAAACAGCTTCAATAATGTATCTCTGCATATGAGTGGCTTTTGTAAGTCCATATTCATCGCTCTCTGGAAATGAAGACGAGATCTACTTCTTAAAAAGGAACCCTTCCATCACAAGTACCAATTAGTGGAGGGTTTGTACTTCCATAATATCAGGCTCCTATTTAGAGCCATATTAGTGCACCTGAGATCTTGTAGTTTCACTTGACTCACTTGTGAGTGAGAAGCAGTAAAATACCAAAGATAGGTTTCCACTTTCCACAGAAAATTATTCTATTCTTCCTTACCCTGTTAGTTGCTGCTTGTCTCTAATATCAGAGTATGGTAAGCCATTGTAGCTCAAGATTCTTGGAAATCACAACAATCACTAGTCATGCAGCTAATTTTATTTGTTATCTTTGACTTTGTTACATGTATTTTTATGTACTGTGTCTGTGGTTGTTTAGTTTGTTATATAAGGGTTAAGGATCCAAAAAAAATATAGAGGCTGATGGAGTTTTCGAAATGGAACATCAAGAGCAATTGCGAACTAGATAATTCTTAAGTTAAAAGATAACAATATAACATTAGTATAGCAACATGTCATAATTGCCTTTTGTTTTGGTTTAGATAGTTGTTTTTTCCTATTTTGAGATATATATTATAGGTTTTTTGTTTATGTGTTGAGTGGTTTTGTTTTGTTTTCAAATTTTAGACCCCTCTTTGTTTAATACTATTTTTCTCTAGTATAAATTGAAGAGGTTTCCTAATCTACGAATACACTTAATTCAGGATGATGTTGCTGTGGACAAAGCTGGAGAGGAACCTGAATGATTCCTAACTTTGTTAAAGAGTAAGACTTGCCGTTGGGTGTGGTTTGGGCTTTGTTAACTGCGAGCCACAGTTCATTAGATATCTCTTAACCACTTCTTTTTATTCTTTCAGGTTGCTGGGCTAGGATTCTAATGTTTTTTTTAGTTCCCCAGTAGATTATAGAAAATTCGGACCTTCAAATTTACAGCAAAAAGCTTTTCTAGTCTCTTAAAGTAGCACGCCGTGTGTTTCTGGGGACACTAGGATAATTGACAACCACCTGCTTGGCGACAAACTACCGGAAATGACCTGTGATCAATATTAAAAATGATGAAACTACAACCAAAGTATCCTTAGAAGATTTTGATTTGACACTTGATCATCAATCTCTTAGTTATTAATCTGCAATTATTTTATATTGTTTGTATTACCCTTTAAGTTGTCGACTGTTGCATTTCAAGGATCAACCAGTATTAGAATTTTAGTTATGACTTATCCAAGGGATTCAAAACAGGTTGGGAATTGCTTGATGTTAAATGTTCCGTAAGGTTAGAGACTGTCATTGAACATGCCTAATTTGTGAACAATAGGTCAACTTGTTGGGTGTTTTGCTGTTTCATTCAGCTTTCATCACTCTTATAGCTGAAGTAGGAAATGTAGTGCAGCTTGAGTTTTCTAGCAGATAAACATATATCTTGGCTTTAAAGATCCGAGATAATTTGTACTTCTCTTTGATGCATCATATGGTTTTCGTTTGGCCATGTTATTATTAATTTTTTTGTTGGGTTCTGCATAGGTAGTAGAAAGGTAAAAACTAGTTATCTCTGTTGCATTATATAGCTGCTAGTGCATATCCGTGCATCTCATGTTTTTTCTGACATGATTTAAGGGCATTTAAAGTCATTAGGGAAAAAGTGAGAAAAAAGACTCACCTTGATTGTGAAACTTGTTTGCACGTTGCTGGACTTTCTGAAAAATTTCACATTGCTTTGTCATGATGGTCAAGTTGTCAAATCTACATTTCTTCAAAGTGGTTCTTGTTTGGATTTTAGCTGTTTGCTTATTAAGGTTCAATGGTTTAAGAGCTTTTCAAATTTTCGCTTTAAGATTTGATGTGGGTTATATCGGAAAGATTGACACTAAGCAGGTGTTGGTTAACTACCTAGTATCCCAGGTAAATCTTGTAGGATGCAGTATGGCAGTGTAAAAGTAGGTTTAGAATTTCCTTTGAAGGAATCTAGTTATGCCTTTTTTCTTGTTATTGTCACTTAAATTGTACAAGACAATGTTAATTTTGTTGTGTTCAGTCGTTGAACTTATCCTATAATGAATTGCCACATTTGTGTTTCTGCTGTTTCTTATTTCTCTTCCTTACGTTTCAAATCCATCCAAATTTTATATGTTCCCATATTCTCGTATTGTCTCGACTTGAATGGAGCTAGTATAAAGTTTTTCAAAGGTTTTACTGATGAGGTCAAACAGCAATAAATGTCAAAACAGAGGATCATATAGGTTTATGTTTTAGAGTTAGTTGTCTTGTACTGCTGTGGACAAAATGTAAATAGCTAATATCATTACACAACAAAATGATGTAACAATTAATGCCAAGATAGAGTACTACTCCCTCCTGTCCAAAATAGGTGATTTTTTGATTGTTTTCACACAGATTAAGAAATTAACCTTTTAACATTAATTTGCAATGAAATTGATCATATTAACCTTTATTATCTCTTCATATAAACACTCATAACACATACTCCAATACTATTTACTTCAAGGGCAATGTAGGAAAAAAATAATTAATTCATTCTTGAAATCTGAAAAAATCACTTATTTTGGATCACAAAAAAAAGGTCAAAAAGGTCAAGAAATCACTTATTTTGGACCGGAGGGAGTACTATTTTAAGGCTATAAAAGAAAAAAACCCAGGCAACTGAAGCATTTCTCTTAAATTGAAACTGAACTGCTTTCAGTTATATATTACTGGTATCATTGTCTATGGTGCTTAACTGATATCGCAATTAGTTTTCACAGCTAGTCCAAGCACATTCAAGAAGCTTTTGTCCACATCTGTAGAGGTGTGTGGCAGATTCAAGTCTAGATTTGGAAAATATGAATTTCATATCTACAAATACTGAAAATTGGATAAATGACTGTCACAGCTTCTGTTCTCGCGCTAGTTGTGCTCGTGGCCGATACATCTACAAGACTCTTGGTCTCCTACTTATTGTTCGATTTTTTCTTTTGTATAACTAAACGTAGCATTGTCCACTGCCCAGAAAGTAACGATCAGTAAAACCATGAAGGTGACATCCAACAAACAAAGAAAACTAAATTGAGGCCTCAGGTAATTCGGGTACAATATTTCCAGGTGGACTGGGTGCAAGTGAATCTGAAAATATCTGAACTTGAAGCTAAGTTTTAGGATAGTAGTGCCATATTGGTTTAATTCCTTCTCCCCCTTGGTATCAGTAAAGGGGCTGGTAAGCGCTTCATGAATCGCTTCATGAATAGATTCCTTTCTCTTTCCCAGACACCTTGAATAAAGGAACCCAAACTTTATTTGTCGTAGTAAGACCACTCCCATATAAGCTTTCTCTATCGATTTGATGACCTTCTTTTCGCATGTTCTCTAAAGTTCAATAACAGATTCTTGTCTATCCCTTATTTGTCCATTAAATCTGTTTTCCGCTAAAGACAACATAAAAAGTACTTTTATTGTAATACTTAAGAGGAAAGACGAATAAGCAACTATGCTACTATTGGAACCTTGACCCCATTTAGTTAGGGTGGAACCTTTTTAATTATAATCGAGAGACCAGTGGTCAAAATTATAGACTATATTCGGTTTTACAAAATCATCAAATCTTGGGATATAATAGATATTTTTCTAACCAAAAATGTTTGCGGCGAATTTAAACATGGCCACAGCTTTACAACTTGTTTGGATAGTTGTTACTTATCGTTTTATAATGTATTGTATTATATTGTTATTGTATTATTTTATTAATATAACGTTTGGATAGATTATATTGTTTGCTGTTGTTAAATAATATTTTAATATTTGGTTTGACTGTATCATATTGTACTATAATTGATAAGTTTACTAAAATACCCTCAATTGTTTAAATATTAAATTTATCAAGAATGACGTATAAAATAATTAAGTAAACTCCTTTCTACTAATCTATCACTCAGTATGTCTTACGAATAGATTAAGCAATTAAATTCATGCAAATTCTAACAATATTAGAAATTTTATGCTGAGTCGGATTCTGAAAAAAAAAAAGGACGAAGACAAAATTGGTTATATGTGGGAGATTGGGAGTTAAATAAAGAAAAGACAAAGGATAAAATAGAATTATGGAGTAATAAGTTAGGGCATAATTGGAAAGAAAAATAAGAAACAATCTTACCACACCAAATTGGTTGTTTAAAAAAAACGAGACTTTCCATTGTTCCGGAATAATGGATTTAACAGTATAATATAATCAATTTTAATGAAACAATCAAAGCAAACATTGCTCTAGGATAACAATACAATATCAATATGATATAATGGTAAAAACCATCCAAACAAGTTACAAATATATGACCGAATTTATTTTCTTGCATCTCCGCATCCTTTGCTCCTATTTTGACGCTGCTCTTTTCATGTAGAACAAACAAGAAAATCAAAATCAAACATAAAAAGAAAAAATTATAACAACCCAAAATTCCAGGACCCTAGGGGGAAAACTATTTTTCATTTCCATTTACATGCATTGTCATTATCAATGACAACACTAATCCCAAAAATCCAAATTTTATCAGCAGTATTTCTGCTGTTCTTCATTTTCACTTTCATTTCTTCTACAGATGCAACAACATTCGACTGGGTCCAACAAGAATTCCTCAAGGCTCACAATGACCTAAGAGCGAGCGTTGGCGTCCCTCCTTTGCAATGGGACGCCAATCTGGCTAATTTTGCACAATCTTGGGCTAATTCGCGCAAACATGATTGCAATTATAGACAACATTCGACTAGTCCTTATGGCGAAAACATATACTGGGAACTATATAGACAGACACCCGCGAGTGGTGTTGTCCAGAAATGGTTCTCAGAGAAGCAATTCTTCAACCACGCGACGAATCTTTGTAATTGCCAGCCTGAACGCGAGAGATGTGAATGTGGCCATTACCTTAACATTATATGGCGTACTACGACGAAAGTTGGCTGCAGTTCATTTACTTATTGCAATGATCAAAAGGGTGTTTATGTTGTGTGTTCCTATGATCCTATAGGAAATGTAAAAGGTGTTAACCCTTTGAATCCTGGTAACAATGTGGTTGTAACATCGCCAAGTTTACCACCAAAACCTTTGAATAATGGTACTGCGCGACATGCCAGAGGCAGAGGCAGAGGCAGAGGCAGAAAGTCTCGAGGTGGCAGAGGTAGACGAAACAAGCGCGTTTAAACGTTTTTAATTTCACTATTGGAGCATCGTCATGATTAATGGCGATGCTCCAAAAAATTGCTGAGATATGATCTCCAATGTAGCACTTTGTGTGTTCAGAATGTAACTAGTGTTCTGCTTCTGTCCAACTCATACATTAATGCATCAACATTTTTTCTGATTTGAACTCATGCTAATTTAAGGCAAATAACATTCTTATTACTCTGTCTGTCTCAAATAATTTGTCAGTGATTTCTAAAGATAATTATCTCAAATTATTTGTCGTTTTAGAAGTTCAATGAAAATGGAGATAGCACGTAAATAGATTAAATATTCAATGAAAATAGTCTAAAGTCCCTCCTAATTAATGTTTCTTAAGTGGCTTGTAAAACAGAAATATGACTAATAATTTGAGACGGAGGGAGTACACTCTTTATTCATTTTTCTTCTTTTTGCTCTACAACAACAAAAACAACATTTCTAGTATAACCCCGCATAGTGGGGTGTGAGGAGGGTACTGTGTATGTATACCTTACCCTTACCTTGCGAATATAGAAAGTTATTTCCAATAGACTCTCGGCTCGGAAAAGCAGAAGCCCCACATTAATTAAAAGAAAAATAACAAGAAACAACAACAAGAAGTCATGGAAAAGCAGCATAAATAACAACAAGATAGTAAGATGACCAAAATGAAAGAAACTGCATTTACTAATAAAAACCTAATACCAATAAAATATGAGAGTACGTAATAATACTACCGGTATGAACGGGAAAACACTAGGTTGCTTAACTTACTACCTTAATATTCGGCCTCCACACGTTGCTGTCATGATACATGTTATATAATGAATCACTTTAACTTAAAACTTTTCTCAAGGATCACGAGTATAACTTGAATTATACAAATACCATCTTGTGTAGGAAAAGAATGGGAAAGAAAAAATGACATGATTAACAAGGATTATTCTACCACTTCCACATAATGAAGTTCTTCCTCTGTTGAGCCTTATGTTGGGATTACAATATTAGATGTCACAGCCCTTAATCTTGGATAATGATACAAACACAACAAATCTATAACAACAACAACAAACCCAGTGAGTTCCTACAAGTAAGGTCTGAAAAAGGTATTGTGTACGCAGACGTTACCTCTATCCGAGAAGGACAAAAAGGATGTTTCCGATAGATGCCCAACAAGAGAGAAGCTTCGATTTTTCATCCAAGAAACTAACATTAGAGGCAACATTTGACAAGATATTTGTTGTCAACTCTAAAATCTATTAAAACAGGAAAAACACTTTTACTCAGAAGAGAAAACCTTGGTTTCTAACTGGTAAGCTTTTGTGAAGAATGAAGGCCAAGATAGGTAAGTGGAAAAGATGCTACTAACAGTAGAAGCTCCAATAAGCATATTCATTACAACAATTTGCAATTGAATTGCCTCAAGAGGAGATGCTCCTCCCATTATAAGTCCTGTCATTGCACCTGGAAGCGATATTAGACCAACTGTTTTTGCATTGTCCAACACAGGAGATAGAGCAATAACTAGCGATCTTTTCACTTGTTGAATTGTTGCTTGTCTTGGCGTTGCCCCTAGAGCCAAGGCTGTCTCTACCTAGCCCAAAAAAAGAAAACTCTTGAGTATCATAATACGAAAAGTGCCATATTCCAAAATTGATCATAATAAATAATATAGCAACATTATTAAAAAGGGCAGCTCGATGCACTAAGCTCCCGCTATGCGCGGGGTTCGGGAAGGTTGGACTACAAAGGTCTATTGTACGCAACCTTACTCTGCATTTCTGCAAGAGGCTGTCTCTAGCAGGTCTCATGACAACAATTTTACCAGTTATGCTAAGGCTCGCTCTTGGGATGCAGGGGATTAAAGTGTACATAATAGAAGTATAAGGGGTCTTTGACTTAGTTAAAAAATCAATTAAGTAGTTAGTGGGATATTTTAACAGCTGGCAATGCACTGTCAGTTAATTAGTGCACATTAGCACATTAACACTATAAGGCAACATTGTATTCAACGACCCCTTACATACATAATACAAATTGAACTTTTCTTCTTTTTCATTTTTATGTTTTTCTCGTTAGCTAGAATCTAACATGGTATCAGAGCGGGCATCACAAGGACTGTAATTCCGATTGATTTCCGGCGAGATTCAAGTTTTCCGGCAAAATTCAGAGTCAAGGAATTCTACGATTTCGAGCTCAATTTCTAACAGCCATCGCAGATAATGAAGTATGTTCACTAGATCATAATCATCAACTATTTTTGCAAGCTTCAGATGCTCCAGGACTTGTCTTAATTTCGCTCAAGCTCACAGGCCCATAAAAGTACGCATTGTGGAGCAGGGCGATGAAATTGGCACTCCAGGGAAAGAGCAAGCTTGGATTTGTGGATGGATCATGTGTAAAAAGCATGTACATAGGCGCATTAGCAGAGCAATGAGGGAAATGGACGCGATTGTTCTCTCATGGATTGACAATACTGTTTCTAATGAATTGATGTCTAGCATCGTATATGCATAAAATGTAAAGAAGGTATGGGCTGGTTTTCAGGAGAGATTTGGTAGATCAAATCTAACGAGAATTTATCATATCTAGATTTCTATTGCGACTTTGAGACATGGAATTGACTCGGTTACTAGTTACTATTCTAAGATGAAGGATATATGGGATGAATTATATGTAATAGCACCTCTAGCCTCATGTGATTGTGAAGAATCCAGACCTTCTGTAGAGCTCTTGAACAACATACGTCTATTACAGCTTTTCATGGGACTAAATGAAAGCTATGGTAATATTAGAAGTAATGTTTTGGCTAAAAGACCTGTAATCACTATGAATGAGGCCTATGTAATAGTCACAAAAGAAGAAAGCCAAAGAACCCTGAGGGTCACAGACACATTAAAGGATACACTCAACAAGAAGGGATGGACTATCGTGAGACATTCTCACTAGTTGCCAAAATGGTAACTTCGAGAACTGTCCTTAGCATAGCAGCCTTAAAGGGGTGGATCCTCTACCAAATGGATGTCAACAATGCATTCCTATAAGGTAATTTGTATGAAGAAGTGTACACGATCTTGCCACAGGGTTTCCAAAGCCAGGAGAGAATAAAGTTTGCAGATTAGTGAAATCACTCTATGGTCTGAAACAGGCTTCAAGACAATGGAACATTAAGCTAACAAATGCTTTAGTAGGAGCATGATATCAACATAGTGCATATGATCACTCTTTGTTTACTAAGCAAACAACACATGACATTGTTGTTATCCTAGTGTATGTTGATAATCTCTTAATCACTAATAGCAACATGTCCCTTGTGGAAGAGGCCAAGAATACATTGCACACCAAATTTAAAGTCAAGGATTTTGGGGGAACTCAGATATTTCTTAGGCATAGAAGTGATGCGATCAGATAGGGGTCTGCTGCTAAACCAAAGAAAATATGCACTGGAGTTGCTTTCCACCACAGGGCTAGCTGCAACAATACCTGCTTTTACTACTATTGAGATAAATCAGAAACTGATTACCACAGAGTATGACAAACAAGTAGGACACAATGAAAATGAAGAATTGCAGAATATAGCATGTTACCAAAGGTTAGTGGGTAAATTGCTCTATTTGACCATCAACCGACCTGACATTTGCTTTGTTGTGCAAGTGCTAAGTCAGTTCATGCAATATCCTAAACAGTCTCACTTTGATGCTGCACTTAGAGTAGTCAGATACATCAAGGGCTCACCTGGACTTGGTGTCTTCCTCAAAAGAGGTCATATCTCTCATCTCACTTCCTAATGTTATTCTAATTGGGAAACATGCCCAAATAAACGTAGGTCGATCACTGGATATGTCATAAGACTGGGGGACTCTTTGCTATCTTGGAAGTCCAATAAGCAGCAAACAATGAGTCGTAGCTCAGCTAAAGCTGAATATAGAAGTCTTGCAGCAGTAGCAACAAAGGTTACTTGGCTAGCTGGCCTATTACAAGAATTGAATATTGCTTTGCATCAACCCGTTGATCTTTATTGTGATAGCAAAGCTGCTCTCCAAATTGCAGCAAATCTTATCTTTCATAAAAGAACAAAACACATCGAGATCGATTGTCTGTCCGGGAGAAAATAAAAAATGGACTGCTCGCACCTCATCATGTTTCAACAAAGCTTCAATTGGATGACATCATGACAAAAGGACTTGGTGTTGCTCAACATTGTTTTCTTCTCTCCAAGCTAGGAGCGTTCAATGCATTTTACTCTCCAGCTTGAGGGGGAGTCTTGGAATGCAGGGATTAAAGTGTACACAATAGAAGTATAAGCGATCTTTGAGTTAGTTACAAGATCAGTTAAGTAGTTAGTGGGATATTTTGACAGTTGGCAATGCCCGGTCAGTTAGTTAGTGCATATTAGCATTATAAGGCAGCACTGTATTGAACGACCCCTTACATGCAAAATACAAATTGAACTTTTCTTCTTCTTCTTCTTCTTCTTCATCATCATCTTCATTTCTCTGTTTCTCTCGTTAGCTAAAATCTAACACTCTCCTTCAATATAGCAACATTATTGCATATTAATAAGTTTTTCGCGATTTGGCAGGAATTTAGAGTGAAAATGGTCAAATTTGCCAGAGTACTATCCGAAATTGATCAACTTCACAGTTCTGTTTGACTTTTGGTCTAATAATACTTTCACTGCTAGAAAAGTCTCGTTTTGCCCGTGTCCCCTAATGGAGCTCCTTGAGGATAATTTTAAACTAGTATAAATTGAGGGGTAAATTTGGACCATTTTTCTTGAATAAGGAAAGGATTTTCACCAGTTTATTGAGTGAGAAGCGGATGTTGGTGAAAAAAGGAAGTTGCGTTCAAATTTGGAGCACATGGCAATAGCCAAAGATCCCGGGATGACTCTAAAAGCTAACGAGATGATTCTGATTAAACCGGGCATTCCTTAGAGCAAAGAAAGATCTTTCAAAAATAGAATCAAGAGAAAATACTAGAACCAATGTAAGTAAGATCCGCTACAACTAGAAGCCGATCTGGTATATAAGCGCAATTCATCCATTTCACGCTAGAGCTCCGTTAGTAGCAACTTAAAATATGAGATTGATTACCTAATGGCAAGAGTATGAATTAGACCAAAAGTGTAACGGGAAGGCAGACTTTAGCAATTTCGGATAGTATAGCGACATTGCCTGCATTAAGATTTAAAACCTATCGTCTACTTTCAGAAGATGTTTGAAAGAGAGAAGTTATAAGTTGTGACGATTAATCGATAGTGACATGAGACTTACCAGGGCCATTTGTATCTTGATGTCATCGCGAAGTTTTTTCATTGTAACACCAGTGACTGTCATTGAATTGCCAACCATCATCCCCGCGACGGGGATGATGTAGCGAGGAGTGAAAGGGAAAACATTCAAAATTACCAATAAAAACATAGTGATAGCAGTTCCTGTAAGAATGGAAACTCCTGCTATATATTTTCCTCGTGGTACATGTTTGGCACGTTGTCCTGCCGTATAACCAGCAATTGTAACCTGCATAATCAACAAATTTCAATCAGTGTTTTGTTAGGGAGTGAAATATTTCTATAACGATAATTTAGGAAAATAGGAAATTTATGTGTAAGTTTTGGTTAGAGCATTGATATAAAGTTAAAATAATTGAGATAATTTTGAAGGAAAATGACTCTCCATCAAAAGTAAAGGAAGTTATTTTTTCTTATTTGTTAAATTTTTTCATGAAAAATATTTTTCTGGCAACCAACACACACACACAAAAAAGACTATTTTAAAATAAATTCTAGACTATTTTTTAAAAAGACTATTTTTCACATTTTCTTGTTATGTCTAGGTGTCGTAGAAAAAATGATTTGAAAGGGCAATAAACTGAGTGGAGACAAACTATAGGGAAAAGAAAATAGAGACCACGTATTGCAATTTGCAACTGGAATAAAGTCAACTGCAGAATCATCAAGTGGGAGAAGAATATATGATTATGATGATATCCTTTCGGATCTTGAATTAGCAGATGATACTCCATCCGTCTCATATTAATAGTCACAATTATTAAAAATGGTTATCTTAAATTATTTGTTATTGTAGAAGTTCAAGACAAAATAAATTATTTTTTTCTTTTTTTTATCCGTAGTAATATGTTCTTGAAGATAAAGATAACACATAACTAATAAAATAAATATTCAATAAAGAGAGATTATATAAATAAGGATAGAATAGTCTAATCTCTTTCCTAATTAACATTTCATAAGAGGTGTTAAAAGAGAAACACGACACATAATATGAGACGGAGAGAGAGGAGTGCTCAACATCAAAATTAAAGTTAGCGAAAAGTCTTGATCAAAGAAGTTTATATCCTTAGACTTTAATAAATAATTGACCTCGAGAAACAAGAACAAGAAGTAATAAACTACAACAACTATGCTTCAATTTAGAATAAGCTGAAATTTCTTATATAAGCTTTTACTGGCAATGTCTCTCCACTTAACCTTATCTCGAACCCATATACTACAAAATAAAATAAAAAGTACTAGAACTTATTTCCCAGAATTAGATGACTCCTAGAAATATAGGACCTAAAGTAAATGTGCTAACATGACTAGAATACTTATACAGTCAGTCCTCTTTATAACAGAATTTCCATATACAAGACTTTATTATAAAAGTTAAGTTTTTGCGGAATCCATTTTCATATTATGTTATAATATATGTTCTCTATAAAAACACTTCGATATAACATCCAAAAATATTCGGAACAAATAAAACTGTTATAGAGTGATTTGACTGTATAGGTATTTTTCTTTATTATGCCCTATCTTACCCTAGGTTAGCATGAATTTCAAGACTTTTTTCTTTTGGTACTTTTGTCCATATGATTTAACCTTATCTTATTTCCTTTTTAATACTTTCATTCACTATGATCTAGCACTTATAGACCCATACGTCTGAAAATCTATATATATATGAAACCATTTCAATCGACTTTTGCCAAAACAAATTCAAAAGGAAAGATCTATTTTAGAGTTGACCTAATTATAGCTAAAACTACCTGCAGATCACCATGTACAAAGACTATATATTTTCGTGTTAACATATCCATGTCAGATCTTTCAAAACTGTACGTTAGTTTTGGAGAATCCGACACACATTAGGCGACATTTTCGAAGAGTCCCAACAACATAGTATATATATTTGCATTTGCATGATTCTTTTCTAAATCTGAAAAAAGAATAAAAAGAAGAAAGAAATTAAAAGAATAACACATACCATGAATAGATAAGCAAGAATGATCCAAGCAGCATTCTTTTGACTGAAAATGAACTGAAGAACAAAACCAATAATGGATAGCTGAAGAAAAGCTCTGAAAACTGAGTAAATCATTTCACCTTCCAATCCAAGTTTCTGTACATAAGACAAAGCTACAGCCATAAATACAACAGCAAGTGCTGCAATTGGCTTTATCATTCCTTTCAAGAAATCCTTCAGCCAGTTCCAGTCCATGTCTACTAAATTAAACATTAAAAGAAGAAGAGAAAATTAGAAGGACAGGTATGATCAGCTTCAACAAGTCAAGAGTATTTATTGGTTTAAGAAACTTTAGGAAATGACCTCACTCTTGTTTTAACTTTTGGTCTTTCTAGTAAAGGGATAATAAAGGATCAAAAACAGAAAAGACCTTCCCTAGATGGTCTGTACCCGAAAGCATATGGACGTACGTACGACCACATACGAAATGGGCCCCACATTTGTGGGTCCTATGTTTGTGGACTAATAATTGCCAGTTTGGCCAAGCTAAATCAGAATAAGTAATTTTTTTTCAAAAGTAGTTGAAAGTAATTTGCGTTTAGCTAATTAATTTGAAAAGTAATTTTGAATAACAATAGTGTTTGACTAAGCTTTTAAAAATTACTTCTAAGTGTACTTTTCTCAAAAGTACTTTTTAAAGAGTGTTTCCGGATAGAAGCTATTTTTTTCTGCTTCTACTTCTCCTTGGAAACACTTTTCTTTTGAAAAAAGAGAGGTATTTTTGGAAAAGCTTGGCCAAACTGGCTATAAGCCTAAGACTTTATGGGGTCATTTAGTAGAGTGAACGTTATTTATTAGTAATGATGGAATTAATTATGTTGGGGCTAGTTATTTTGGTACTATTTTTTATCGGCTGATTGGTTATTTGTTTTCAAAAATACCTTCTACATTATTGGGAAAGGATTAGGAAAATGTTTTGAATCCGTCTTTATACATACTTATCCATGCATTAAAAATTATGGTATTGCTAATGCCATAGTTTACTATGTATAAAAGTAGAACTGAATAAGGTGTATAACTAATACATTAGTTATATATAGGTTGAATATTACGACCAAAACACTACTAAAAATAAGGATCTAGCATAGACAAATTCTGTAGCTAAAGAACAAAATCCGTTGCTAATCCGATTTAGCAATGGATTAGAGATAAATTATCAAAAAACATTTATTAGTTACGAGCGATTTAGCTACAAGTTAGCGACAAATTCATAGCTTATTCTATTTCTTTGTAGTGTAAAAGATTAATAATACCAAAATTAATACATGTATTATTTTCGAGGCTTTTGCATTTATACCCGCCTTTTGGGTTACATTTTAACTTATACCCGCTTTGCAAAAAATAATGCAAGCGTACCCACTTTTCGCATAAACTTCAGGCATACGGGCCTGAAGTAGCAAAGGCAATTACACAAACTTCAGCATTCTAGGCTTTTTCTAAAACTTCAGTAGAAGTGCTGAAATTATTTAGTTCATTTGTAAAAATTTCAGCTGGATTAATTAGTTTTGTCATAAAGCTTTTTCAAAAACTTCAGCAGAAGATGCTGAAGTTATTCAGTTCATTTTAAAAAACTTTAGCACTAAATAAGCTGAAGTTTTGTCCTGAATTAATTAGTTTTGTCATAAAACTTTTTCAAAAACTTCAGCAGAAGAGCTGAAGTTATTTAGTTCATTTGTAAAAATTTCAGCACTAAATAAGCTGAAGTTTTGTCCTGAATATTAGTTTTGTCATAAAGCTTTTTCAATAACTTCAGCAGAAGATGCTGAAGTTATTTAGTTCATTTATAAAATTTCAGCACTTAATAAGCTGAAGTTTTGCATAGGTATCAGGAAGGCGGCGCCTGAAGTTGTAAAAATTAGGGTATAAATTAAATAATTTTAAAAATATAGGTATAGGTTAAATGGGGACGACCAAATAGGACGCCCCGCACAATTTTTATATTATTTTCTCTAATACGTCATATACTCCTGTATCTTATGATTAGTGGGCTGGATTCTAGTGGTATTTTGTGCCCGAGAATGCAGATATTATGATTTGGAAGTGAGGTGGCTGACATGCATATGAAATTTTCCGAGTCGTGATTAATAGATAAAAATTTATTTGTATTCGAATAAAGTAATAGTATATGTCACTTGTATTAAAATTAAACTTTATTTGATGTAAATATTGGAGTACGAATAAATATTCATCGACAAATCAATAGTGAACCCTTGACTGAACTGGTGCAATGCCTTGTCTACCTCTCTCTTTCTTTCAATCTTTTAGAGTTAGAAGTAGGTTTATCCGGGGAAACAAACCATCAAACAATGTGGTGCAGTGAATGTGATTGTTGCTCCCTTAACCAGAACTTTCGAGTTCGAGTTCTGAGTATGATTTTTTTTTAGCAGGGAACGCTTCTTCCGGATGGGTCCTACGCGGCGCAAATCCGATTATAATCTAATTAATTTTGAGAAAAGAGAATTTAATTTTGAATCATATTATTTTATGAATAGTTACAGAATTAAGGAAAAGTACAAGTCTCACAATAGAATGACCTGGGATCCCAGTCCCACGTTCTCATAGCAACGTGGAAGTCTAATTAGCTGGTTAAGTGATTTAATGAAGTAAGAAAATGCAATAGCCAATCATAATTAAATGAAACAATTATATGTGCAATACATATTATGCATTTATTATTTTAACATGAATATCATTTCGGGCAATTTTTTTTTATCGCAAAGGTAAATTGAGGCTGAATAAAACCTGGCAAGTTATGATAGTCCAAGTAGCTCTCATGTATCGTAAATCATACTATTATCTATTCTATCCGTTTCAATTTATATCATACACTTTAGCTCGACACAGACTTAAGAAATTAAAGATTTTTTTAAAAATATGTATCTTTAATGTATAAAGGGTAAAAGTTTTGTGGTATCATAATATACGTGTGACTATAAATTTTTTTCATTTATTCGATGGGTCATCATTTAAAGAAAGAATCTGGCTTTTTGCATTGCATTATAGTATATACGGTGGGACGTTTTTTAATTTGTTTATCCTCTGTCTTTAATAGAGTCAGCAAGCTGTGCAGATTAAATTATAAATTAATCGAACTTGATAATTTTATCCTTTTATTACGCGAATCTTGGCTTGCCAATTGTCAATCTCAGTTAAATAACATAAATAAAATATCGTTGCTAGAAATGTATGAGTTGAAGTGCCGGGTTTTTTTCACTTTTAGCGCGTGCCAAAAAGTATTTACGTTCTATAGTAAAAAGAGGTGAATAAAATTTGTATGATTTTAATATATAGCATACATAATATATATATATTTTAAAAAATATATATTTTTTGGCTATTATTTTGAGAGCGGTTATACAGTCTCACTTTCCCATTTATAATTATCAAGGATTTTTTCTTCATATACAATATTTGAAACTTATTTATTAAAATTGTCTTATTAGTTTTGTATATTACCTGCCCTAAATAAGGATTACTTACAAATTATATATAATCCATTATTAGTACCTTAAATTGAGAAATTTAATTACACACTTTTTTCTTCTTTTTCTTTTCTTTCCTTTTTCACTATTCTCTGCTGCCTCTCTCCATGTATAAACCATTTGGCACCTTAAATTAGGGGACTCTATTACACCGTTTCCTTTTCTTTTTCTCCTCTTTCCCATAGTGCTTAACTGTAAATAATAAGGAGGAAAGTATTATTTAAGAATCACTTCCTCTCTAGAGAAAAATCGGAAACATTGAATCTCATTCTTAATGGAAAGATTTGGCGAATGCGGAACGTCCTTATGGACAGATTTCACGACAATCCAATTCAAAATTGAATTATATATATATATATATATATATATATATATATATTTCAATTTT
>ML254454.1:0-10549 GCA_005239495.1 Nicotiana undulata | reverse complement strand
TATATATATATATATATATATATATAATATTAGTTATATCCTCTATGTTAGCAACGAATATAATAATATTTTATTTGGACTAATGATTTAATTTATTTGGATAATTAGATTTTTTAGTTTAGTTATCAAAAGGAATTCCGAATGCCGGAATATTTAATTTTGATACAAGTTTGATACATCTATAACAATATATAAACTAAAAACATATTTTATACGACTACTTATATAGTGTACAACTTTTTTTATAACTTATATACAACTTTCATACGTCATTTTTATTCGGTCAAATACAACTACAACATCATACTTAAATATAATTTTCATACAAATTTTATATAATATATTTTTTGTATGTATTTTGTATATGATTTGTATGTGGTGTGTGTTCTTCTTCCTCTCACAAATTTCAATAAAAAATTTCTTTCTTAGTACAATTTTGACACATATCAACAATTTTATGTAAAAAGATAGTATTATTACTTTAATACAATGGTTCGTACATTATACAACTATTTCAACTTCATACAATATTCTAATAAAAAATATATAAGTACAACATAATACAATTTTAAATACAATTTACATACAATTATAATGTAACTTTAATACAATTTCGTAAGTATACTATATATCATGTCTTCTTCTTCTTATTCGAGTTTCAATCTGAAATTTAACCAGAATCAAGTCTAATCTTCACCAAACACCCTCAAAATTGAGATATAAGTTTCAAAGAATATTTTTAATTGTTTGCAACAACACCCAATTCAAACAAATAATAGTTTTTGAAAACCCAAATTCAAATTCAAAGTTTCGAAGCATTTTAATGGCTGTCAATGTTGGAGAATCAAATTCCTTCAAAATTTATTGATTGACAATTTCAATTCGAACACTAATTGTGCTACATGAAAAGGAAATTGCTAAGTTAAAATTCTATATTATAACAATTGAAATTAATTGATTAATTTCCTGGAAAAAAAAAGGATGAAGAGTAGAGAAAAACGAAGGAAGAAAATTGAAAAAAGAACAAAGAAGGAGAGAAAGAGAGAGAGAAAGAGAGACGAAGAGACTGAGAGATAGAGAGAACGTAGGGATGAAGATCCCCTATTCAATTCCTAATCTAAAGGGATACTCATTTAAAACTATTTTGTATATAATTAATAAATTGTATATGCCCATATAATTAAATTAAAACTTAATTAAAGAGATAATAAGTTTTTTTTATATGATATAAGAAGGTAAAAATTCCTAATTAGGAGGGCTCACTTTGAGCCCAAATATTTAGCTCGAACCTATTCTCAAGTTTTAAAAGATTAAGCAAATTCATTGACAGTAAGATACTAATTACTGAGTATTTCATCATTCCTAATTTATGAGTCATACTTTTTTTTAGTTTGTCCCAAAAAGAATATTATATTTTTAAATTAAAAATAATTTAACTTAAAAATTTGATTGTACTTTTAATGAGTGTTTTATAGCCGCACAATTATATATCTAAGACTTGCTTTAGATTATAATTTTCAAAAAAAAAATATTTTTAAATTTCGTGCCAAGTTAAAATGTGACATAAATTAAGAGAGGAATAATCATTATACACAACCAAATTGCATTCGTATGATTGTCAATTTACTACATACTCATCATTTGGGGACAATCATATAGTTTATTTGTGTAGTGTCATTGTTTATTTTCTAGTCGCACTTGTTCATCTATTCTACTTTAATTTTGAAATCGTTGAATTGATTTATAGAATGATCGGTTTAAGTTTAAGTTTCAATGATGATAATATTATCTTATGTTATATTTGCAGGACTAACAAAAAGGAAAGAATGGAGATGCTCAGCAAGATGCGATTGCTACAAGATTCGAAATAGCAAATAAGGAAAGAATGAAGATGTTGTTGCTACATTAACGCTCAATCAAGAGAAGCAAATTTATTTTTCCTCAATCAAAGGAGTTCAGATTGCCAATCATGGATACTCAAATCAAGAAGATTGCCAGCAATTATTCTGTGTCCAGAATTAACCTCACTCCAGGCGTATATGACTCCTCAATTCAAGTCGTGACAAGGAAAGTCACAATCGAATCTGGGCTCTTCAAAGAGCAGGATTCAAAGAGGCACCACTTGGGTAAAATTCCTTTAGCAAAGATCTTGTGCCTCTGATTTCGCTGAAGACCCAACGGCTCCGACTCTTTTGTCTCCTATAAGAAGGCTGATACTTTCAAGAAGAAGATTTGCACAACTACACACATTGTATTCTAAGTCTATCTACTTCTTAGTTCAACCAATGTAATCCTTAGTTATTAGTGTCTCAAAAGATAGGAAGATCAAGAACACGAAAGAGAGTTGTGTCAATTATTCAGAACTCAAGTGTTGATATTGTTCGTTGGTGGTGAACGCGTTAAAACCATATATATTGTAACTTTTTCAAAGATCTTAACGGAACCCTTGTGACCCAAGGGAAACTGGATGTAAGTACCACAACGGTACCGATGCAGTATAAATCGTTGTGTGTTATTTACTCCTCTTTACTGCTTACTTTCATTCTTCACTATGGTCAGTCAACTAATACTTGTTTTAGTCGACTAATTTTTAAATAGTCAACAATTCAACCCCCTCCCCCTCTTGTACTTTCAATTGGTATCAGAGCAAAGCTCACAAACTTTGCTTAACCGCTAGTGAGGAAATGATCATGGGATCCAATACTGTTGTTGGTGCTCTCTTTCAAGAAGAAACCTCTCAGGTTTGACCCCCTTATTTCAACAGTCAACATTTATCTCACTGGGAACTTCGTGTGGAAACGTATACTATGTCTATGACATCAAAGTATGGCGTGTGATCAAAAAGAAAAATCTTCCAATTCCTCCCAAGAAGGATGCAAATGGTCAAGTCATCGTATCCATTGATCCTCTTGACTTGGATGATTACACTGATGAACAAGCTGTTGTCATCACTGTTAATGCAAAATCAAAAAATCTACTGTACAATGCTATCAGTGGAGAAGAATATGAGCTGATAGAATATGAAAGAATATCAAGTTGCGAAACTGCAAAAGAAACGTGGGACAAACTGGAAGTCACTTACAAAGGAACCAACAAAGTGAAAGAGACTAGGATAAACCTTTTGGTTCGGGACTATGAATTATTTCAAATGAAGGATGGTGAATCTGTAGAAGAAATGTTTTCCAGATTCAGAAAAATACTTGGAGACCTCAAATCATTTGGAAGACATATTAAAAGTGGCGAACATGTTAGAAAAATCCTCAGAAACTTACCTACAATTTGGCAGCCAAAGGTCATTGCGTTGGAATGTCAAGATCTGGACAAAATTTCCTATGTTGAGCTCAAAGGTGATCTAATTGCTTTTGAGAAAACTCATCTTGACATACAAATTCAAGAGAAGAAGAAAACTGTTGCTTTCAAGGCAACTGTGGATGAACCAGAAAAGGAAGAAGAAGAAGGAGGAGAACAAGATAAAAATATTGCAATACTCTCTCAAGTCGTAACCAGCATGATGAGAAGAAACAGAAATAACAGAAAAGGGAAGTCAAACTTCAGGAAAGGAAGGATGAGTAATGAAGCTGATAAAAATGATGGAAGGTGTTACGAATGTGTAAAGTTTGGTCACATTCAAGCTGACTGTCCGGAATTAAAGAAGAAGCTTAGCAGAAACATGCAAAAGAAGAAAGCTTTCGGAGCGTGGAGTGATGAAGAAGAATCTGATCACGAGGAAATTTATAACATATGCTTCATGGATCTAAGTGACAATGAAGATTCAGGAGAACTTGGACTAATGGCAGACAACAACGATGAGGAAGACGACTCAAGAGAACCTCGTTCAATGTCAGATGAAGGAATTAGTGAGGTACGCACTCCTTTATGCCCTAATTGTTATGAACTTCAAGTATTTGTTGATATTGCTCTTGTAGACATATAAAGACTAGTAAGTGAGCTTAGAAGAATCAAGAAAGAGAGAGAGAGAGAGAGAGAGAAGAAAGACTAGGCCTTGAAACTAGAAGTGTGCGAAATTGAGCGTGATATGCTTCAAGATGAAGTAAATGAACTCAAGCTTCAATTGAATGGCTTGCAAAAGACCACGAGTCATAGTATAGTTATGTCAAATTAGACTGCTCATCACGAAAAGAAAACCGCTTGTTCTTTTTGTGGTAAAAATGGCCATATTACTAACAATTGCATGAACAGAACTAGAGCTGAAAGTAGTACTGGTAACTCTAACAACTCATCTAGATCCTATTGTGGTAAAATATGCCACACCTCAAATCATTGTAGGTTCAAAAACAACAGGAGATGGGCCTGGAGACCAAAATCTTCAAATCAAACTAACACTCAGCAGTCTAACCATTCAGGACCCAAGCAGGCTTGGGTTCCTAAAAATGAGTAATCTTGTTTTGCAGGAACACCGCAAGAAGAATCGAAAAGGAAAATGGTATCTCGACAACGCGTGTTCCAGACATATGACGGGTGACAAAAAACTATTCAAATGAGTCACCAAGCTAGATGGAAGAACAATTACTTTTGGTGACAAATCCAAAGGAAATGTTATTGGTGTTTGAAAGTTCCTTTAAGCTCAACATGAGATGTAGATGAAGTCTACCTAGTTAATGAACTTGGCTATAATCTTCTCAGCATCGGTGAACTATGTGACAACGACTATGAGGTTCGTTTTAAAAAACATGGCTAGTTTATAGAACACGAATCAGGTAATATCATTCTCTCAGGTAATAGAGACAGAAATGTCTACACTATAAAAAACTTAGAAAACTTTGGGGATCAAATTTGTCTTACTTCTATGATTGAAGATCCCTGGGTTTGGCATAGAAAACTTGTCCATGCAAGCATCCATACTATTCAAAAACTGTCTAAACACGATCTTGTTATTGGTATCCCAAAACTATATTTTTCAAAAGATCAGATCTGTGATACATGTCAACTAGGAAAACAAACTCGCTCCTCTTTCAAAGTCAAAAGCATTGTTTCCACCTCTAAACCTCTTCAATTGTTGCATATGGATTTATTTAGTCATACTAGAACTGCTAGTATAGGAGGTAAGAAATATGCTTTTGTTATTGTAGATGATTTCTCTAGATTTACCTGGGTTATGTTTCTTAGACATAAAGATGAGGCTCTAAAGAATTTTGAAGTTTTCTGTAAGAAGGTTCAACGACAAAAGGGATACTACATCTCTACCATCCAAAGTGAACATGGATGAGAGTTTAAAAGCAGAGCTTTTGAAAATTTCTGCAACGATCAAGGAATCTCTCACAATTTCTCTTCACCAAGATCACTACAACAAAATAGAGTAGTAGAGCGTAAAAACAGAACCTTGCAGGATATGGCAAGAGCCATGATCGTGGAAAACTCTCTACCTCATCATTTATCGGCAAAGGCTGTGAGTACAACATGTCACATCATCAACAAATTTCTAATTCGACCAATTCTCAAAATACTCCTTATGAACTGTGGAATGGTAAGAAACCAAATATCAGCTATTTCAACCCTTTTGGATGCAAATGCTTCATCCATAACAACGGGAAGGATAATCTGGGTAAGTTTGATCCAAAGAGTGATGAGGGTATATTTCTTGGTTACTCTCCTTCAAGTAGAGCTTACAGAGTTTATAGTAAGGGAACCTTATGTATTAAAGAATCTATTCATGTTGTTTTTGTTGATACTAATCCTCGCCCAAGGAATGAACATATTCCTGAAGATGAGGAAATTTTTTGTGCTCCAAAGTCTGTTATTGTAGGTAAGGATCATCAAAATGAGTCATCTAATAAACGGACTCAACCAGTTGAAGTACCTCGAGAAGATCTTGACCTACTCCAGCCAGATCAGTCGACTATCAAAGAAAAGGTGTCTCCAGTAAATACTCCAAGTGAATGGAAGAGTGAACCGGGATACCCTCACAAATTCATTATAGGAGATCCACATGAGGGAATAACTACAAGGAGATCTCAAAAGAAAAAAATCTCATGTAGCTCTCATTTCTCAAATTGAGCCCAAGAAAGTGGATGAAGCTCTGAAGGGTTCTCATTGGATTAGTGCTATGAAAGAAGAATTATATCAATTTGAAAGAAATAAAGCATGGGAATTAGTTCCAAAGCCTCAAAAATCTTCTGTTGTTGGAACTAAGTGGGTCTTCAGAAACAAATTGAATGAAACAGGTCAAGTTGTTCGGAATAAAGCAAGACTGGTGGCTCATGGTTATTCTCAACAGGAAGGAATCGACTATGATGAAACCTTTGCGCCTGTGGCAATACTTGAATCCATTCAAATACTACTTGCTTTTGCTGCTCACAAAGGATTCAAATTATTTCAAATGTATGTTAAAAGTGTATTCCTAAATGGTTATATCTCTAAAGAAGTATACGTGAAGCAACCACCTGGTTTTGCCAATGCCACTTTTCCAAATCATGTATACAAGCTGACTAAAGCCATGTACGATCTCAAACCATCTCCTCGAGCATGGTATGAAAGGTTAAGTTCTTTCCTTCTAAATCAAGGTTTCAAACGAGGTAGTATCGATACAACCCTTTTCATTAAGCAATCCAATTCTAGTAATCGTATGACTCAAATTTATGTAGATGGAATTATTTTTGGTAGCCCTAACTCTGTTCTTTGTGAAGAATTTGCTCTTTCCATGAAAGGAAAATTTGAAATGAGCATGATGGGAGAACTGACCTTCTTCCTTGGGCTTCAAATCAAGCAGTTCCCTAAAGAAATTTTCATCAGCCAAACCAAGTATACTAAGGAGATCATCAAAAAGTTTGGGATGGAAAATGCTAAGTCTATTGGCACTCCAATGAGTCCAACTACCGTGCTAGATGAAGACAACAATGGAAAAATGGTTGATGAAACCATGTATAGAGGGATTATTGGATCTCTACTATATTTAACTGTCAGTCGACCAAATATTATGTTTAGTGTGTGCAAATGTGCTAGATTTTAGCCGGCTCCTAAGGAATCCCATCTTTCTGTTGTTAAACGAATTGTTAGATATTTAATTGGTACATCTGAGCTAGGACTATGGTATGATTGCTCTAACAATTTCTCTTTGAGAGGCTTTTCAGATGTTGATTTTGCAGGAGACAAGATTGATAGGAAGAGTACCAGTGGGACATGTCAATTGTTAGGAAATGCATTAGTACCGGTGGGACATGACAAGATTTATTAGTACTGATTCTCAACTTACTGATATTTTTACAAAACCTCTTTTGGAAGAAAGATTCTGCCTTCTCCGAAAAAAGATTGGCATTGTGCCAAATTTGTAAATCAAATATTTCCATGAGTGTTTAAAATGTTTTACCTTATATTAGAATATTTTATTTCCTTACTAATATGTGATCTAATTACTTTTCCGTGAAAGTGTAATTATTGCAAGTACCGCCGATCAAGCTCAGGATGGACATAAGAGCTACACGGAGACAAGGAACCGGGGCTTTCAATTCTATGAGTGAAAAGATGGACAAAATCGTCAAGGACGTTGAAAATTCCTATGACTCCTTCTGCACCAAAGTGATCAACACCCTCAAATACTTCCTGGGAAGAAGTTAATACCTCTGGATGTGTTGTTATGACAAACGATTGTCTTGCTTATGCTTATTTTTGTTGGTGGTTTCTCTTAGACAATTTTTTTTGCTTGGGTTTGTACTAACTAAGCCTCTGTTGAAGGCTCTACTTCTCTAACCACCTTATTAGTATGTACATTATATCCTATATTATTCTGTGTGCTTTTCTTTCCTTTTTGATTGATGTCAAAAGAGGAGAAAAATGTGAGTAAACATCAACAGGAGGACCTGCAATTACAGTCATTCAGGGGGGGGGGGGGGATAGGAACAACATAATCTCAGGGGGAGAAACACAACTCAGGGGGAACAACACCTTAAAAGGGAAGTATCTTAAATTACTGTTTACTCCTTCTTGATTGTCATCATAAAAAATGGGGAGATTTGATAGGTTTAAGTTTAAGTTTCAATGATAACAATATTATCTTATGTTATATTTGCAGGACTGACAAAAAGGAAAGAACGAAGATGCTAAAAAAGATGCGATTGCTACAGGATTCGAAATAGCAAATAAGGAAAGAATGAAGATGTTGTTGCTACATTAATGGTCAATCAAGAGAAGCAAATTTATTCGTCCTCAATCAAAGGAACTCAGATTGCCAATCATGGATACTCAAATCAAGAAGATTTCCAGCAATTATTCTGTGTCCAGAACTAAGCTCACTCCAGGCATAAATGGCTCCTCAATTCAAGTTGTGATAAGGAAAGTCACAATCGAATATGGGCTCTTCAAAGAGTAGGATTCGAAGAGGCACCTCTTGGGTCAAATCCCTTTAGCAAAGATCTTGTGCCTCTGATTTCGCTGAAGACTTAACGCCTCTTTTCTCTCCTATAAGAAGGCTGATACTTTCAAGAAGAAGATTTGCGCACCTACACATATTGTATTCTAAGTCTATTTATTTCTTAGTTCAAACAATGTAATCCTTAGTTATTAGTGTCAAAATATAGGAAGATCTAGAACACAAAAGAGAGTTGTGTCAATTATTCAGAACTCAAGTGTTGATACAGTTCGTTGGTGGTGAACGCGTTAAAACCGTATGTATTGTAACTTTTTCAAAGATCTCAAGGGAACCCTTGTGACCCAAGGAAAACTGGATGTAAGTATCACAAGGATACCGAAGCAGTATTAATCGTTGTGTGTTATTTACTCCTCTTTACTGCTTTCTTTCATTCTTCACTGTGGTCAGTCAACTAATACTTGTTTTAGTCGACTAATTTTTAAATAGTTAACAATTCACCCCCCTTGTACTTTCATAGATCTTTTTCAAAAATCCAAAAAGATGGAGTAGTAATAAAAAGCAGTGTTTTAAAAAGCGTGGGTGTAAGGCGAGGCGTTTTACATATGCCTCAGCGAGGTGTAAGCCTCATGTGTATTTAATTTTTTATATTTTATAAAATAATATAATTCATTAAATATTTTAAAACATGTAAAATTGCATAAAAATTGAAGAAAATTATAAATGTGTGAAATATATATGTGTGTGTGCATGCGCGCGCTCCATCCCCACAAAAGCTAGTCAAAATAATCTATTATACGCTACTTACAAGCACAAGTAATTTGAGTTGAAAAGAATAAATTTTTCTACATAGAGGAACAAAAAGGATGACTGACCTGCAATTTGAACTTCGAACTTGCTCCTATGAAGGAGAATGAAGTTCTCTTTGTATTTGTAAAAAAAAACTGAATATTCATTATTTTTGGGAGATATTAGCAGACTAGCGGACAAGATAAAGAATTGGGAAAGACAATAAATTAGGGATTCAATCAATAAAAAAAGGTCTTGACTTTTAAATTTAATACATTTCAGTTCCTTTTTAAAACTTTTGAGTAGTTACAAACTGACTTTTGAGAATTTGGGTATTATGCAAATTTTGTTTTAATTTGAAAAAGTCTCTGGGGCTTACGCTCGCTACAAAAACGCACCTCAAATACTTTCGCGTTACACCATCACCTCAGGGTATTTTTGGCGCGGTTCTCCCCAGAACTCGCCACGAAAACCCCTTTTAAATCACTGATAAAAAGTAAACAAAAAGGAGAAAATAAACTAATGCAGTTACATCATTTACGAGTCTGGAACCAAAATATTATTGTTTTGGAGACAAAGAACATTAATAGATGTAAAAAAAGAGAGAACATATATATATATATAACGCCCAAAAACTGGGCTCTATACCTTAACGGTCACTTTTTCCGTTAAGGTATAGCGTCCAGTTTTTGGGCGCTATACTTAAAAAAATAAATTAATGTATAGCACCCAAAAACTGGACACTATACATTAAATCTTTTTTTTTTATGTATAGCGTCCAGTTTTTGAGCGCTATACTGCAAAAGTTGACACAGTCAGGTATAGCTGGACGCTATACATTAAATCTTTTTTTTTTTTATGTATAGCGTCCAGTTTTTGGGCGCTATACTGCAAAAGCTGACACAGTCAGGTATAGCGCCCAAAAATTGGACGCTATACCCCTTTTTTAAAAAAAACCTTCGTCTTCTTCAAGACCGTCTGGTCTCTCTCCCCCTCCCCCATTTTTTTAAGCTTCCTCCCAAATCTGGTCCCCCCACTCCCCCGCTGTCCCACCTTCCTGTTTAAAAAAAAATTGTGGGCCCCCCCGTCACACAAAAGGTGTAGAATGTAGGTCCCACTTCCGAGTAGAGCTTGTATNTACTGTGGGTTCACTCTTTCGGGGTCAAATTTTCAATCAATTTGCTTTCCGAAAACACTAAATCGAGGTATTTCGGTTTATTTTATGTTGAAACTTTTATAATAATGCATATTAGTTGATTTGAATATGTTCTATTTTTCGTTTTGTGTTTTATTTGCGAAACTAGTATGTATGTTGCATTTATCCAGACTTAATATTAGTGTTTTATAAAAAAATATAAAATTGTGAAATAAATTTGCCTGTTAATATCCGGATTTATATATTTGTGTTTCCATGCCGTTTTGTGTTTTATTTGTGATTAA
>ML254452.1:872-15760 GCA_005239495.1 Nicotiana undulata | reverse complement strand
TTGTATCTATGTAGCCGCCCGTTGACATTGTGATACTAGTCCTGGCACACACTTGTTGTAGTTTTCGGGGTTGTATATATATTGGGCCTAGATGTGGTCCAGCTTGTTTCTACGGCCTTACCCCATATTGTTATTGTATTCCGCATTTTTATTGTTATTGTTGTTCGTTGGCTTGCCTAACCTCGCCGTTAGGCGCCATCACGACCTGGACCGATTTTTGGGTCGTGACACTGGCTATGAGGTTTTTGAGGGTGATGATAGACATAGAGTGAACCTAGTGGAGACAAAATGCACTTTTAGATTCTGGCAGTTGATTGGCATCCCATGCCATCAGGGCACTAAAATACAGGAGAGAGGATCCAATGACTGAAATTAGTTGGTGGCACAACAAGGAAGCTTATTTGATGACATATATGGCCAAGTTGATTCCTGTTAGAGGTGAAAAGTTCTGGAAAGTACTACCAAAACATGCTATGGACCCTCTTCAACTTGGCAAAACTGTTGGAAGGCCAAAAGTCAAAAGAAATAGGGATAAGGATGAGGCTAACAAGAGACAAGGAGATTGGGCTGCATCAAGAAGGGAAACTAGAATGACATGCAGCATTTGTGGTGGACTGGACCACAATTCAAGGACATGCAAGGTACTTGCTTCTTAACTTATATTTGTTTTTATAGAATATTGCAATTATTTAATAGAAAGCTTTTCGTTTTAATAGGTTGGTGCTGAAGGAAATGCTGAGGATGTTAGTTGTTCAGCCCATAAACCAACACAAGAAGGTGAACATGAAAGTGAATATGTATTCATGCCTACACCAAGAGTTCCAAGACACCAAACATAACCTTTTGGTGATAGTAGTGAGCATGAAAGTGACCCTGCTTTAATGCCTAAGATTATTTCTGAAGATCAAACACGACTACTGATGAGGCAGCAACAATTGACCTCAGAAGGAACAAGAGTCATCTCTTTCAGAGGAGATCATACCGGTGTCAGTTATCCCGTTGATCTTCCTTACTCACCTACTAAGATCACTTGGAAAGGCAAAGAAGTTGTGACTGGAAATCAATTAGAAGTGGCAAGACAAAAGAAAGTCGGGAAGTTGAAGTGCAGGAAACTCAATGGGAACTCACAAATCTAGGAATCTTGGTTATTGTATGTAGTTGCAAATATGGGAACTCACTGAACCCTTTTGTTTTGATGTTTTGGTTTGTACTGTAATATTACAGCAGTGCTGTTTGGTTTAGTAGTTGTTTTGAAAACATGTTTTGATGGCTGGACAGTAGCAGCAGTACTGATATTACAACAATACTGATATTACAACAGTGTTGTTTGATAGTGTTATTTCTGTACAGTTTGGACAGTTTAATATCACAACTGCTGTTTTATTTTTTGCAAATCTAGACAGTTTGGACAATGTTTTGTTTATAGTAGTGTTTTGAAAATCTGGACAATTTGGACAGTTTAATATTACAGTTGCTGTTTTGGACAGTTTTGCAAATCTAGACAGTTTGGACAGTGTTTTGTTTACAACAATCTTTTTTAGCAAATCTGGACAGCTTGGACGGTTTAATATTACAGCTGTTGTTTTGGACATTTTTGCAAATCTCGACAATTTGGACAGTGTTTTATTTACAACATTTTTTTTGCAAATCTGGGCAGCTTAATATTACAGCTGCTGTTTTTTTTTCTTTGCAAATCTAGACAATTTGGATAGTGTTTTGTTTACATCATTTTTTTTGTAAATCCGGGCAGTTTTGGATAGTGTAATATTACAATAGTGTTTTTTTTCAAATCTGGACAGTTTTGCAAATCTGGAAAATTTTACAAATTTGGACAATTTTGGACAGTGTAATTTTACAGCAGTGTTTGTTTTTTCTTTTTTGCAAATCTGGACAGTTTTTGACAGATTTTAGACATAATTAGGTACTGATTACTCACCTACAACAGTTATTCAAGAACATACTAAATAAATAGCAATTACCATCACTTTGAAGAGTTGGAAACACACTACAACATACTACTACACACTAAACATACATAGATTAACTTCATCATCCTTATAACTAAACCAAAATACTACAACAACATATTTAAAAAACATATATTCACTTCATCATCCATACGACAACCAAAGAAAATAAAAAATCCCATGAAACCAAAATGATATTTCTCATCTTCTTCACTTTGACCGCTAACTTACTAGCTTTTTCAGCTTCCACAAGTTGAAATTGCTCCATTTCGTAAAGTTTCATCTTCAAAGTTCAACCGTCATAACATCTTCCATTTCATCAAACAAGTTCTTAGAGCTCCTTTGAACCATTGTAGCTTGTTCCATGAGGTAAACTTTATTCCTCAGATTGTTCCTCTCAACCTTAGTAGCATCAAGTTTAGTTTTTAAATCTTTGATGGCTATCACCGCTCGACGAGGGAGATCTTCGTCAATCCATTCAAAATACCCGCAAGAACTAACCTACACCATTATTAGAATTTACAGTAGTTCTGGTTTTGTACATAAATAATAAAAATCAAGAACAACCTAACTCGACAAAAGAAGATGAATCCCATAAATCGACCAAAAATAAAATAAATTCAAAACTAACCTTGGATCTTGGACATTTGTAGAACCTTATCCCAACATTGGCGTTTGACCAAGCTATCAAATATAGAGCAATCAATCCGCAATGACACCTTCTTGCATATCAAATTTCATGCGCATTCATAGAAAAATCAAGCATTGAGCAGAAATTTGGAGATTTGAGCAGAAATTTAGAAAAAGGGTCTAGGAAGAAATTAGGTTTTTGTTATGAAATGGGGTTTGGAGATGGGTTTACTGCTGCCCGCTATTGAAATGGGGTTTATGTTTGGAAATGGTTCGGAGCAGGTTTAGAGGGTTGCCCGCTTATGTGTCTGCCATGTCACAGCTACGTGGATGCCATGTAGGATTAAAATGGCTTGTGTGGAGGGTTGTTAGGTTGAGGAACATTAGTGGCCCATTGTGCTAATGGGGAGGATATTTCTGGCCCAGTCACTAACGGAGGACAAAAGTGAGCCATATACTTTATACCATAGTTTAGGTTATCCGGCCGCACAGTTCTATGCGGTCGCACTTTGAAACTCGGCTTGACACGATGGACTTCTGCGCTCGGACAATTCTGGGTTGTGGCCGCACATCTTCAGATTCTGTGGACTGCACATTTCTGAGTACGACCGCACAATTATAGTGCGGTACGCACTTCTTCATGGACCCAGACTTTTATCTCTCTGAAACCGCACTTTGTTAATGAATCAAGACAAAGGTCTTTCATAGTTGCGGCCACACTCAATATTGTGCGGTCCGCACTTTGCTCCTTTTGCTTTGTTTTAGTCCTTATCCAAAAATACTGCTTCTTAAGTTGATTTTCATCTCTTTGACTCATATTCAAACACTCCTGCAAGAAAGCACATTTCATTAGTTTTTGGGATTACCTTTAAGCATTTTTGAACTAAAATGAAAGTAAAAGAGTGAAAATAAGTAGTTAAAATCCTTACTTATCAACTCCCCCAAACTTAAGCTTTTGATTGTCCTCAAGAAAATAAGGTAATTCCCACCTCCACAAGAAAAGAGATATTTCAGTTGGCCTAAGGTGAATCAAACACACATCAATTAGGACCAACAATTACCCATACACTCATGAATTATCAACAAGACCATGTTTTGAATGTTAAAGCACAAATAGCTCTAATGTGACACTTGAGCATCGAGAGTTGACTTTACTCTTCAAGGAAGTTCACACTTTCATGTAGGTCACTGTGGATCCCAAACTCCTCCACCTATACTCTAAGTAAGCTCATCTCACTCAAAAATGTAGCACTCAATTCAATGGTTAGTGAAAGGTTTGCTCAACACTCTCAAAAGAATGTCACAAGTACAGCTCTAAGTACCATATGATTTCCCCTCATGTAGATCACCACTAATGTAAGCTTACTCGGCTTGAAATCACGTAGGGCATTTTCGGCATGTAATGAAGGCTTTTGGACTAAGGAGGAAATTGTTGGAAAGTAACGGGTTCATCTTTCCTTTAGCACTCCATTATCTCATTTTTGGTTCATACTTTGCCGACTCTTTGAGTCATTTTCTTTTCTTTTTCTTTCGTAGGGAAACTAGCGAGACTTGACATCACTCTTTCTTGGTCATGATATTCATATTCTCCTTCTTTGTTTTCTCCATGCTTTGCACTTTTGCTTTCTTTTGAATCCTTTCAACCGTTCAAATTATGATGTCACCCAAATTCACAACACTGGTTGGGATTGTGAAGCGGTCGATGCAGTTATAATTACCCAACTTGAGTGGGGGTCAATTCATCAGAGAGCTTATATTGGATTAGGTATATACTTAGACTAGGTGTATGACGTGCCAAAAATGCACTTCCACATACTTAGTTGTTTCTTTCTACTTCTAAAATTTATACTATTGTTTCTAAATGAAAAGCTAGAGAACGATATTTTTGGTGTTGTTGTTTTTCAAGTTTATAAAAGAGGTAGGATTGTGACTTCCACCTAGTTAGTTAGCTAATGAATTATGGGCTTTAGGGCTGGTTTGGTTGGTCGGGATATAATATAGCAATCACACGCGTTTACCCACTCGATACCTCTCGATAGTTAGAGCGGTTTTACCAATTTGGCTTTCTCAAGTCCATATGGGTAATTCAAAAAAAAAGTGATAGATGCTCAAGTCGGGTCTTACTATCTCTATATTCAACCCTTTAATAGGGGATACTAATTTCTTGAGTTCACCCCAAGACTTAGTCTCTCTTTCTCAAAAAGAGACTCTGTCAGTTAGGCTTGAATAAATGTTTGCAACCATTAATTCTAAAACTGAAGCAAGAACTAGGCTAAATATAACTCACCCAATCACAAACAAACCTTAAATTAAACACCCATTAGGCACTACACTAGGGTTTGGTCACAACCCTAGCTAATAATTTAGCTACTCGTAAATAAAATTGAAAAAACTTTTGTAACGACCCGACCAGTCATTTTGAGCATTTGTATTTCGCTCGGTAGTTTGGGGCCAGAGTAGCTCCATATGATGTATTAGGAATTGTGTGAAAATTTTGAGGTCATTCAGACGTGTTTTGATAGGTTTCGGCGTCATTGGCGAATTTTGGAAGTTTAGAAGTTCTTAGGCTTGAATTCGAGGTTGATTTGGTGTTTTGGTGTTGTATTGAGTGTTATGGAGGTTCGACTAAGTTTGGGTAGTGATATATGACTTGTTTAAATTATTGGTTGAGGTCTCGAGGGTCTCGGGTGAGTTTCGGATAGGTTTGGGTTGTGTTGCGCTTGTTTTTCTTATGTTTCGACGTCGTTTTACAAGCATAAATGATATCATATTGAATAAATAAGCTTTGATTTCTGTTTTGAGTAAAGAATTAGATCCATATCGTAATACGGACCCGTAGAAAAAAGAATCGTCAAATTTGGACATCGTATGAGGATTTTATGGTCATTTTACTAAGGTTGCCAGATTTTTATATTATTTACGAAATTGCCACTGACGACGTATTTAAAAATATGCACTATTTACAAATATTAAAACTTACATATCTCATTCATCATAAGGTCAAATTGAGTGATTAAAAAGCCTAACTTGACTATAATTTCAAAAGGAATCCGTTGGAGGCATAAAGGGCGAGTTTTGGGATCGTTTGACATGAGAATCGAGGCAGAATAGCTGGCAGAAAAATATATAAAACTAGAGTTTGTTCATTCGGTCATATTTTGAGTTGGGGAGCTCGGATTTGGGCGATTTTGGAGGCGATTTTCACCATAGGGATTGGGGTAAGTGTTCTCCACTCGGTTTTGGGTATATTTCATGAATCCATCTTCATTTTTGGGATTTGATTGATGATTTCAAAGTGAAATTGAGGGAGTTACGATTTGAGTTTTGGAGAGTTTAGGTAGGGATTTGAGGGACCAAACAAAGTCCGATTTTGATAAATTTAATATTATTAGACTCGGGAGAGGACGAGGGTTTTGATTCTTCCATTTTTGACTGAATTCGAGACATGGGGCCAGGTTTTGGCTGATTTCAGATTTTTGGCATATTTTGTAGTTTTATTGTGGAATTCAATTTGTTAGCCTATGTTGATGGTATTAATATGATTATGGTTAGATTAGAAGCTGTTGGAGACTGAGTCTAGAGACGAGGGAATCCCGGAGTAGGATTTGCGTTGTTAAGGTAACTAACAGTTTTAACTTTGGCTTTGAGGGTATAAATCCGGAGAATCTGATATCGTGTGACTGTTTGGAGGTGATACCCACGCTAGGTGACGAGCGTGTGGGTGTATACCTCGAGCGATAGAGACTTGTTCCGTCCCGTGAGGCCTCATGGCCATCATCTGTGGTTACGTAGTTACTTGTTGTTGAACTTGTATGCTTTCATGTTAGAAATCATGCTTAGGCTTTATTCATGCTCACATTGTTTATACTCAACCATAGGAATTATTGTACATGTTTACCTCAGTCTCTAGTATTTGCTAATATGTTGTTATACTTGATGTGGTTGTGTCCCCTTATTTGTTGATGTTGGTGAGGCTAGTGAGGTACATGATTGAGTAAGGCCGAGGGCTTGATTGTGAGGATATTAATACCATAGCGCATGAGTTGTCCTCGTAGCACGTGAGTTGATCGCGTGATTTCAGGTATTGATACCATAGCGCGTGAGTTGTCTGTGTAGCACGTGAGTTGACCGTGCAGATCTAGGTATTGATATGATAGCACGTGAGTTGTCCGTTCTTAGCGCTTAAGCTTTAGGAGACCCTCCGGAGTCTGTACACACCCCCATTGAGCGCAGAGTGTTGAGTGTATTGAGTGTTTAGTGCGAGAGATGAGTGATGGAGTGACACTGTTGTGAGGTTGCATTTATTTTTGTTGTTGCTGCATTTATCTGTTTAAATTACTTTGTGGCATTTACTGAGTTATGGAATTTTCCTGTTTATTTATGTCATTTTAAATTTTGAAAATAAATAATTGGACTGTTCTTCTTAGCTCGTCATTACTGCCTAGTTCCTTAGTTATTTCTGTTACTGCTGAGTCGGTTGTACTCATACTACACTCTGCACTCTATATGCAGATCCAGGTGAGTTAGAGCGCGGCGATCATTAATTTCAGGTCGGCTATCGGTGGAGATTGCAAGGTAGCTGCCAGCGTCTGCAGGACCTTGTTACTCCTTTATCATTTATTCTTTTGGACTGTATTGACAGTTAGACAGTTTATATATCTTAGTTCATAGACTTAGACGCTCATGACTTAGTGACACCCCAATGTTTGGGGCTAGCTTCCTGATAAATGGCTAAAATTGCATAGTTTAAAGCATAATTATACTCTAACATAATGATGAATCACCGTATTAAGTAGGTTAAATGATGTTATATTGTCTCAAATGATGATTTTTGTGTTTCACACGAGTACAATACACTAATGAGGACTTATGATGGTGATCCGGGCAAACATTGAAGAAGAAGAATAGGCCATGAGGTATTTTTCTGGGCGATTTGAAGGCTGAAGATTCATCGAGGCAGTAAAAAACCTTATTAGCGCGTCATTAGCGCGCCCGCGCTAGTCCAGATTTCCTGAGGCAGTCCATAACTCCACTAGCGCGGGCTGTTAGCGCGTGATTAGTGCGCCCGTGCTAGTCCAGACGCGAAAAATAAAAGCTGAGGGTTATTTTCGGAAGTTCAGGGCCAATCCACTCAATCTATAAAAGGTTCAATTCGTCCAAAGGAGTATTTTATCAAGGTTTAGAGTTTAGAACATGAATAGTAAGGGAAAGAGGCAAGGAGGCAATTGAGCATCAATCCATATCTCTTTCTTTTGTGATTTTACCCTTGATCATGAATTCGTTTGTAGTTTTTATCATTGTTATGAGTAGCTAACTTCTTTAATCTAAGGTTTTGGTGGAACCCGTTGGGGATGAACTTATTGTGATATTAATATAGTTTTGGGTGGTTTTAATCTCTATTTGTTCAACTACGTTCTTGTTGTAGTTGATTGAAGGGCCCTCAATTAGCTGTGCCTATTTATTATGTATCTACTTGAGAGAGAGTGCATATTTAGGTAATTGTTTGAACAACATCACTCCCGGAGTATAGGCGAGAGTCATAACCGAGGGTTTAGTTGGATTAGAGATAACGATACCTCGGGTGCAATCTAAAGTGAACTGTAATGCAATCTAGCTAGCATAACTTGAGAGAGTTGGAAGAGTTAAGATATCAAGCATTTGAGAGCACAAGGCTATGTAAAGAGAGAATGAAGAGGTTACACGATAAAAACATTGTGGACCAAAATTTCAAACTCGGAGACAAAGTATTGCTCTACAATTCCAGATTGAGATTGTTTCCAGGTAAGCTCAAGTCCCGATGGTCTGGACCATTCAAAGTGGTCGAAGTGTTTCCTTCTGGTGCTGTGGAAATTGCTACTGAAGATGGGTCTAACGCCTTCAAGGTAAATGGACAAAGATTAAAAATGTATGTGGGGATGAATAAAATAAGTGAGTTGTCTGTGGTACATCGTTTTGAACCTCAGAGGTTGAGAGAGCCTTAATTGCGCTCATTCTGCATCATGTCGCAACGTTAAATCAGGCGGTTCATGCGAGGCAACCCATTGATTGTTGTACTCGTCGTGCCGCGACGTTAAATCAAGCGCTGGTTGGGAGGCAACCCAATAGTTATAGTATTCATAGTGTAGGCATTAACATATGCATGTGTGCGAGAAAAGGGGTGATCACAAGACCCCAAAGAAAGAAGAAAATAAAAGATTAAGGTTGGGGACGCATGGACTAGCGCGCCCGCGCTATGCACGCTCTAGAGGTCGCGCTAGTCTAGTTACCTACTGCCCAGGTTTGTGCGCACTAGCGCGGGCGCGCTAGAACCTGCGCTAGTGAGGTTTCTCACTGCCTAGGACCCCTAAGACTAGCGCGCGCCCGCTAAGCTAGCGCTAAGGCCACGCTAGTCCGTCTCGACACATGTAAGTTTTTCTCATTTTTTTTTTCTCATTTTCTTTTTCTAATTTCCCCCACCAACCAAATTAACCTTCACCCTACCCAACCGTCCCACCCCTCCCACGTCCCCCACTTTTCCTGTGATGACCCAAAAGAGGTCATCTTATGCGAATCTAATTTTTGACTATGTTACGAGGCCCCGAAAGCCTACGTTAATCTCACATCGTTGTGCGTGTGCAGCACGGGCGCGTAGCCGGGAAGCCTTTATGTGAAAACTTGATTAAGAGTTTAACTTATGATAATTAATTGAATAAAGTTGACTTTGGTCAACATTTTTGGTAAACGGACCCGGATCCGTGATCCGACGGTCCTGGAAGGTCCGTAGGAAAATATGGGACTTGGGCGTATGCCCAGAATCAAATTCCGAGGACCCAAGTCCAAGAAATGAATTTTAAAGAAAATTATTTTATGAAGATATAAAAGGCTTATGAACATGAACCTTGATGTGAAACCTGTGCTACCGGGCCCGTATTAGGATTTCGGAGCTCGAAACAGGTTCAATATGTGTTATTTAAGTTATCTGTGAAATTTGGTAAGAAACAGACTTGATTTGATTGGTTTCGGATCAAAATGGGGGAATTGGAGTTAATGAAGTTTTGATTTGAAATTTGGCTTGAAAAGTGATTTTATGCTTCCGAGGTTCGAATGAAATTCCGAGACCGGGAATAGTTTCGTCATGTCATTTATAACTTGTCTACAAAATTTGAAGTCATTCCGAGAAGTTTAGGCTGGTTCGGCGCCTTGAAGTGAATTCTAGAGTTTCAAGTTCTTAAGTTTTGATTCAATTTGGTTTTGGGGTTGAATTTTAGAGTCTCGTTGTTTTTTTCCATGTCCCAGGAGTTCGAGCGAGTCCGTATCATGAATACAGACTTATTGGTATATTTGGACGGGGGCTCGGGTGGGCCCAGGTGCTTCCCGGACCCCGCACGGGACCAAAAACCAGCAAAATCCACTGCTGGTGTGGCTGCTTCTGGTGTGACCGCACCTGCGGTCTCTCAGTCGCAGGTGCGAGTGTGCACTTGCTGTCCAGCCTTCGTAGGTGCGACCCCCCATCGCAGGCGCGGCCTTTTTTCCGCAGGAGCGGGACCGCTGGTGCGGACTCCTTCTGCGCAGGTGCGATGCTAGGGTCCAAGGCCCTTTTTCCGCAGGGGCGGTGATTTTCTCGCAGGTGCGGGGCCGCACCTGCGCTCCCAAGGTCGCAGGTGCGGAAATCACTGTTGCCAGCCCCTTTTAAATGTCCAAATTATGGGTTTTTCTTCATTTTACCCACCATCAACATCCATTTGAGAGCATCCAAGTTTGGGCAGCACCTCCCACGACCACCCACTGTAAGAGGTAAGTTAAACCCCATAATCTTCTAGCTTTAACATTAATTCCTAGTTAAATTCACTACTAAATCATCCAAAAATCATAGAATTAGGTAGTAATTTTAGGGTTCTTGAGGATTTTGTGATTATCCGTTATAGGCCATGAATTTAAGTAGAAATCACACATTAATGATCCTTAGGTTATGGGTAAGTGATCCCTTCTAAAATTCTCGGAATTTGATCATGCGGGACCGGGGTTGGAATTTGGAAATTCTTCAAGAACGGCGACTTTATTGAATAGCTAAGATAATTTATCACATTGTGCATGCATTGACGTATTGTATACCTTTTGGCTAGTCGCGAGTCCTCGGGTGTAGAGTTCGGAATTTCGGGTGCAATTGTGGTCCGAGTGTAGATTCGACACGAGGTGAGTCTCCTTTCTAACCTTGTAAGAGGGAATTGTCCCCATAGGTGATGTATATGCTATGTGTAACTTGTTTGGGGGCTACGTACGCGCCAAGTGACGAGAGTCCGTACGTAGCGGCTATTATTGTTATTTTCGGGTAGTTAGGCCCACATCATGCCTTATATGCTTTTCTCGTAATGCGTGATATGTTTGTCTTGTAATGCTTTATATGATTTATTGTGACGCCATATGTACTATGAAATTATGTTTTGCATAGTGTTATTTCTCTGAGGTTTTATGGAAAAAATTGTTGAATGGCAAGGAATTTGTTATGGAAAGTAAGTATTAAAAGATTATGGGATCGGGCTGTACGCCACGGCAGGTTTGAGAGTGATTATGTCTATATGGGATCGGGCCGTACGCCACGGAAGAGTTGAAAAGAAATTGTGAAATATATGGGATCGGTTCGTACGCCACAGCAATGTTGAGAAATTATGAAATATATGGGATCGGGCTGTACGCCACGGCAGTGTTGAAAAGAAATTGAAATGAAAATGGGATCGGGACGTACGCCACGGCGAGTGTAGAAGGTACCTTATGGGAGCGGGCCGTACGCCACGGCGGATCTAAGAATTTGTGATTATTGTATCGTTCGGTGGTCTTACCCTTGAAAGTGCTTTATTGTTTAGTTCAGTATTTGTTTGGATTTCTACCCTCGATATATATACTTGTTGCATATTTCCCTGACATGCTTACTGTATTTCATTATATTTTATTATATGTTATTACTGTTGGACCTTAGTGAGTATCGAGTCGACCTCTCGTCACTACTTCTTCGAGTTTAGGCGGGATACTCACTGGGTACATATTTATTTAATATGTACTCATGCTGCACTTTTTTTTCTTTTCTGTACTTGACTGTACAGGTTCGGGGGCTGGTACGTCTGAGTATCAGGCCGGTGCTAGATATTGATAGTGTCGTCATAATTCACGGTGAGCTGCTTTCCCGGCGACTTCCTAGCAGCACCCTGGAGTTCTTTTGTTATATTCTCTGTCCATTTCATTCAGACTGAGACCATGTATATATTATAGTCATTGTATATTGAGTAGTTGCCCGTGGCACTCGTGACACTAGTTCCTAGCACACACGGGGTGTATATTTTGGGTGGTTGGTTGTACATATGCTATGTGACATACCTATTGGTTGATTTTTGCACTTGTAGTTTTAGTTACATCACCGCCATTATCATGTTTTTATCTGTTTAAAATTGGTTAAAAGATGAATTTGCGTAACGGGGAATGGTAACACTTAGCGTTTCTCTATTGGCTGGCCTAACCTCGCCGTTGGGCGCCATCACGACCAAAATCGAGATTTGGGTCTTGACAACGTGGTATCAGAGCACTAGGTTCACGTAAGTCTCACGAGTCACGGGCAGGACCAGTAGAGTCTTGCGGATCGGTACGGAGACGTCTGTACTTATCTTCAGGAGGCTATGGGGTGTTAGGAAACTTCCCTTTATTCATATCCTGTCGTGCAATCTATGACGTACTCGAACTTATTCTTCTATTCTTTCACAGATGGTGAGGACGCGTGCATCCAATGTTCCTGGTCCGGGAGAGGCCGGTGCCCCTACTGCCCAAGGTCGGGGTAGAGGTAGAGGCAGAGCACCTGCTCGAGGCAGNGTAGCACCTGCTCCAGTGGATTTCATGACGGGGCCAGGCTTCCAGGAGGTCATGGGCCGTATGCTGAGATTCATGGACACTATGTCTCAGGCTGGTTTATTTCCATCTGACCCTGCTACTTCTCAGGCAGGAGGGGGAGTCCAGACTCCTACCGCTCAGGCAGCAGTAACACGTCATACCCCGGGCACATCGCCCATGGGAGGGGTTCAGCCCGTAGTAGCAGCCCCAGAGCCCAGGCCAGTTGCAGAGGGTGACCAGCAGAAGATGTTGGATAGATGGACCCGACTTCGCCCTCCAGTCTTCGGGGGTGAGCGGGGAGAGGATGCTCAGGATTTTATTGATAGGTGCAGGGACAGACTGCACAACATGAGGAATTTGGAGTCCCATGGAGTGGATTTCACCACATTTCAGTTAGAGGGCAGAGCTCGCAGGTGGTGGCAGTCATATATTCTCAGTAGGCCAGCAGATTCTCCTCCTGTCACTTGGGACCATTTTGCTCAGCTATTTCTAGACAGATACATTCCACCTTCTGAGAGGGAGGAGCTACGGGGTCAGTTTGAGCGACTAGAGAAGGGGCAGATATCAGTGACTGATTATGAGGCTAGATTCTCCGAGTTGTCCCGCCATGCCTTTATGATATTGCCTACTGATGCCGAGAGGGTACGACGGTTTGTGGCAGGCTTGCATCCGGGTATTAGGGCCTTTATGGCCAGAGAGGTAGAGATGGGTACCCCATACCAGCTTGTAGTCGAGATAGCTCGACAGATTGAGGGTTACTGTATGAGGAGCAGGGAGCAGGGTCAGCCAGGTCAGCAGGACAAGAGGGCCAGGTTCACAGGTGACTTTAGGGGTGCTCCAGCTAGGGGTAGAGGCCAGTTCAGTAGGCCTTCATATTCAGCACCTCCACTACCTCCCAGGGGTATTTCAGTGAGGCCTCAGTTCGGCACTATGGCAGAGCGTTCCTATCGTCCCCAAGCCACCCAGGGTGCACCTAGTAGTTATTCCAGTCATCAGAGACCCTCTAGTTCCTATTTCAGTGCCTTACCAAAGGGTTCACACCGCCCTCCGGCTATTCAGGGTTCTTCCCCTTTCGGGAAGCGGGCTGTAGGACCAAGAGGTTATTTCGAGTGTGGGGAGCCGAGTCATACGTGGAGGTTTTGTCCCAGGTATCGGGGCAAGGCAATGCATCAGAGTTATCAGCCTAAGAGTTCAGCACCAACAGTCCGGCCGCCTCGAGGTGGAGGACATGTCGGCAGGGGTCGTCCTAGAGGGGGAGGTCAGTTAGTTCCTGTTCACTCTGGGGGAGTTCAGCCTTCAGGAGCCTCAGCCAGATTTTATGCCATTCTGGCTAGATCAGATGCAGTGGCCTCAGACGCCGTGATCACAGGTATTATCTCAGTATGTGGTAGGGAGGCTTCGGTACTATTTGATTCAGGATCCACGTATTCATATGTTTCCATACTATTTGCTCATTTCCTGGATATCCCTCGTGATTCCTTGTGTTCCCCTATATATGTGTCCACTCATGTGGGTGATTCTGTGGTGGTAGACCGAGTCTACCGGTCTTGTGTGGTCACTTTCTGCAGTTTCGATACTCGAGTAGATCTTTTATTGCTGGATATGATTGATTTTGAGGTTATCCTAGGCATGGATTGGCTATCTCCTTATCATGCTGTGTTAGATTGCCATGCCAAGACAGTCACTTTAGCCATGCCTGAGTCGCCTAGACTAGAATGGAGAGGTTTTTCTGTTAGTACCTACATCCGGGTTATTTCCTTCATAAAGGCTCGGCATATGGTCGAGAAAGGTTGTTTGGCTTACCTTGCTTATGTGCGGAACACCACCGCCGAGTCTCCTACCATTGATTCTGTACCTGTTGTTCGAGAGTTTCCGGATGTGTTTCCTTCGGATCTTCCAGGCATGCCTCTAGATCGTGATATTGACTTTTGTATTGATTTAGCTCCAGATACTCAGCCTATTTCCATTCCCTCTTATCGTATGGCTCCTAAGGAGCTGAAGGAGTTGAAAGAGCAGCTTGAGGAGTTGTTGGCCAAGGGCTTCATCAGGCCGAGTGTATCATCGTGGGGTGCTCCAGTCTTATTTGTGAAGAAGAAGGATGGGTCTATGCGGATGTGCATTGACTATCGCCAGCTAAATTAAGTGACCATCAAGAATAAGTATCCTATGTCGCGCATCGATGATTGTTTGATCAGTTACAGGGTGCTCAAGTGTTTTCCACGGTTGACTTGAGATTGGGTTATCATCAGCTGAGGATTTGGGCTTCAGATGTTCCGAAGACTGCATTTCGTACCAGGTATAGCCATAATGATTTCCTGGTGATGTCCTTTGGTTTGACTAATTCCCCAACAACATTCATGGACTTGATGAATAGGGTATTCAGGCCGTATATTGATTCCTTCGTCATCGTCTTCATTGATGACATCTTGATTTATTCGC